>JANEYF010002189.1:0-172429 GCA_029963845.1 Rhamnusium bicolor | reverse complement strand
TATAAATACTATCGACCTAGGATCGTCAACCTCCAACCAATGGTTACACTTCGAAAGTCCACTCTCAACTCAACAGAACAGGAAAGTTGAGAGCGAGATAACAGAATGTGAATTCCGCATTTCAAACACTATCTACAACTTTGTACAATAAACGGCGAGACATTCAGATTAATTAATTATCGTCTAAGGAGACGGGCACATTCGTAAGCAAAATATGTTACATTACAAGACATTTTTTTCTGCCACAAACAGCAAATTTATAGCATTAATTTTTCATTCATGCTTTAAGGAAAGGTGAATAGGTGCTTTAATTCTTCTCAAACAATAAAAATAAATATGTCAAAAGTAATATTACTGCCAGTAGCATGGCCTACCCGATCGCTAGATCTAACACTGTGAGATTTTTATTTATGGGGGCACATGAAACAACTGCACCTTTGTTTTATGAGATTAATTAAATTGGTTTGTTAATTTCATGAAAATATTATATAATACATTATTTTTCAAAATATGCGTAAAACTACCTTGTACAGAAAGTATTGCATCGTTTTTCAAAGAAATTATTATCCCTACACAAGTTAACAATGCTGCAAGTAATTCAGATATAACATATTATTTAAAGTAGGCTAATAACTGATCTTCGGGAGACACCAAAATTTACTGGTGTTCTTATTAATATTAGTATTATTTGTTTTTAATTTTTTTATATATATATTTGTGAAAAGAAAACATATTTGGCCCTAGATGTCAACATAAATAGATAAACAATAATAAATTATTCAATTGATACTATTTTAAAAATTGTATCAAACGGAACTTACTATACTTTTATAGAAAATAAATGTCTTTAAAAATTAAAAAATGAAGTACCAAAATAAATTTCAGACATCTGCCTCAATAAGGAGTTATATTAATTGTATGATGATATAATGTTTCTGTTTTTATACATTAAAACATGTGGGAATTTAATAGTGCTGTTTTTGGAGTGGAGTATAACCGTATACGCGAACTCAATAAAGCGTGAACTGAAGAAAATTAAAAAAAATTCGCATAAATGATGAGTAAGCCAATATAAATTTGTATCCATTCATAAATATTGTTTGAACAAGTTTATGTTACGCCTATTTTCAACGTGTTAATTATGCTTTTGTTTGGAAAATCCACAAATTATTTATGCAATCGGTTTGGGATTACGTTATGACTCATTTTCAATGTTATGTATTGACAACTTAAAAAATCTAGTGGCCACCTGGTGGATAAATCACGAATCTACTTAGCTAGTAATTAGTTTGTTTATATTGATATATAAGGAGCAGAAAAACACCAGTTTCACAAGAAGAATCAAAATTACTTTATTTAAAAATACGATTATGATATACGAATGTAAAAACACGTCTAAGACTATTGCTGAACAATCCAATAATGATTCCTGGTGTAACTTTACATTATTTTTCACACTCATATTATAATACAAACAGTATCTTTTCTTTCTACACTAGAAGTATCATATTTTTTTTTTTTTAAATAAACACTGATTGCTTTTAGTGTCAATAAATTCACTTCGTTGAGACGTAGAGTAAAATTCGGCCATCCTAGTTTCAAGTCTGTCCGCAGACTTTTCGTCACTATCAGAAAGGATAGACCTTATTTGCAATTTTAAACCTCCTGTCTATGTTCTGCTTTAAAACTCTGTACTTCTTATTATGTGTTTAGGCCTTATATTTTTTAAATACCTATCCTAACAGACAGCTTTGTACTTAACAACCCAGTCATAAACTCCCATTTTGCTACCGTAATTGAGTCTTGTGCTATAATGTAAATACACCCATCTCAACAGTTACGGACTCTAATTGAGATTGAGCCTAGTGCTTTACATACACCCATCTCAACAGTCACAACTTTATTTGTGATTGAGGCTTGTGCTTTATATACACGCATCTCAACAGTCACAACTTTATTTGTGATTGCTGATTTATTTGTGCCTTATATGCACTCATCTCAACAGTCATAAACCTTATTTGTGATTGAGCCTTGTGCTTTATATACACCCATCTCAACAGTCACAACTTTATTTATGATTGAGCCTTGTGCTTTATATGCACTCATCTCAACAGTCACAAACCTTATTTGTGATTGTGCCTTGTGCTTTATATACACCCATCTCAACAGCCACAACTTTATTTATGATTGTGACATGCTTTATGTACAACCATCTCAACAGTCACAACTTTACTTGTGACTGAGTATTGTGTCTTATATACACCCATCTCTCTACAGTCACCTACCTTATTTGTGACTGAGCCTTGTACTTTATATATACCCATCTCAACTGCTACAACTTTATTTGTGATTAAGCCTTGTGCTTTATATGCACCCATCTCAACAGTCACAAACCTTATTTGTGATTGAGCCTTGTGCTTTATATACACCCACCCTAACAGTTACAAGCCTTATTTGTGATTGAGTCTTGTGCTTCATATACACATATCTCAACAGTCATAATTTTTTTGTCTTACATTAGCTATGAGAAAATTTGACCTTGTAATCAAACTTACTCACCTCTAAGAACAACTCACGGTTTCATCTTGTTTACGGCTACCACCGTCCTTAATTTCTTAAAGTTTCCTCTCATATCTTGTACTTCGTATTGGTCATTATTCAAAACTTTAAATGGTCCCTAAAATTTGGATGACAACTTTTTGCTAGACCATGTGTTAGGGCTGTCTGTCTTCAGTACCATTATAGTCTCCTACTTGGCACTTCTTTGGCACGGTCCTCGTCCTGTAGAATCTCTCTATTTGTTTAACTTAATCCTTGAATTGAATTTGAATTGAATTTTAGGCCTTAGCTGAGATAAATCAATTCTTGTCAAATGATATTCTATATCTGGTAGAAACTTGCCTTCTGTCAAACCCTTCACTTTGTATCACCCTAATGCTTCAATAGGGGATGTTCCTATTGCCTTGTTATACATAGAATTGCTAATTGAATCTTTTTCACAAACGTGTCCCATCTGTTTCCAGGACTACCGGCGGGTGAGATACTTAGCGCGTTCAAAATAGTACGTCTGTATCTTTCGCATTGACTGTTAAACTGGTGATATGGCCACAGCCTTTAGTATGTGTCTTATACCATACGTTTCACAAAATATTTTAAAAGCCCTCGAAATATACGCTGAATCCTGGTCCGTGATAAGCCTCGTTGGAGTAGCAAAGATGTGAACGATGTCGAGCAAAACTTTGACTATTAATCTTGTAGCAGTATTTCGAACTGGTTCAATGAAATAAAATTTAGTATCTCCATCAATGATCTCTAGGAAGTATTTATTGTACTTAGTGCTTGCTTCAAACGGTCCCAAATGGTCTACGTGCAAAGTGTTGAACAGAACGGGGATTTTCTTGATATAATGTAACATACATTCTTTCATACCACTTTTGTTTGTTAGTAATACATACAATTTAAGCATGCCTCCTTTTCTTTGATTTTATTAAGTATCTTGTGTAGACCAAAATGTCCCTTGTCATCATGACATAATCTGCAAATCTGCCACCTAGAATTCCTTTTTCTCGAATAGTCATTCGATACGCACACACGCACGCACGCACACACGCACGCGCACACATACGCGCTCACACGAGTTCGCACGCGCACATACACGCAAACACACACTCAAATACATACGCAAATACGCGCGCGCCCACACACACACACACACGCACACGCACACGCACACGCACGCACACACGCACACACGCACACGCACACGCACACGCGGTACATAGGTAATCCTACTTCTGACTTTATAAGGAGCAGAAAAACACCAGTTTAGCAAGAAGAATCTAAATTATTTTATTTAAAAATACGATTATGATATATGAATCTTTAAAATAAACACTTATTGCTTTTAGTGTTAATAAATTCACTTTGTTGAGACGTAGACTAACAGATATTTCCTGCGGATTTTCAGTTTTACATTATAATTATAAAATATGCCAACTGAAAAAGATTAATAGAAATTTTCATATGCATAATTGCTATTCATATGAAAATAACGAAAATTTTATTATTTTTTTTTAAACGGTTTTTTGAACTGCTGTGACATTTAGCACAATTGATTTAATGATTTGACATACAATTTGTAATAAGAAACAATTGATTTTGCTACTTGAAATCTTTGTTTGCTGCTCCCCACATACAACCCAAACCGTAAATTTGTTGCCTGGAACTCCTGGTAACACTTACTCTCTACTTTATTAACTAAAGAGTAATTAATAGTAATAATAACTGTAACCACAATTAAACACTTATAAATTACTACTTTAGTCTCTAACTTATTTCCTCTAACACAATTCCAAATCTGTAATGAGCTCCTTGTGTGCCTTATACTGGATGTAACAGAATCATGGTACACCCCCTTTTTCTCCTTTAGTTTTGAAGATAATTGATTAAAATTTGGAATATCCTGTATACATAATAAGCGAAATTTTTTGACATACAAGTGTTTTTTTTACTTCCGGTTTCGCCGGAAGTGACACAAACTTTCGATTTTTAAATGGAATACCCTATATATTATTGCATTTTTGAATTCTGCATAATTTTCTGAATCCAACGATACCAAATAAGTGACATTTTAAACGTCATTATTTTTTATAATATAATTTTTAGTTTTCCATTCAAGTGTGCTATGACGGTTCTAGTTTATTCTAAATGACCCGTGTAACGCTAGAAAAATCGACATCCAATCAAAAATACTAAATTACGTGATTTATGAGCAAATAAAATTCATCAAAATGGTTTTTGGGGCCAAACTCAATTTTTTTCAGTACTATTAATAAGGAATTTATTCATATGTCGTATTAAACTGTACGATAAATACAAACAAAATTACAGCTAAAAGAAAATAAGAAAATATAATTTTGTTCTAATTAAATGTTAAGAAGTAACTAAGGTGGCTTTGAAAACAATGAACTATTTAGCTTGTCAAACATTTGTTGGTTTACCAGTGTTTTTACTGTCTTTAAAAATTGTTTAAAATTCTTTTCAATTGTGTTCAAAATGCCGCAAATTTATACAAGAGATGAAAAAATGGGCATGTTAATTATTTATGGGGATTGTAGAAAAAATGCCGTTGCCGATAGACGCATTTATGCCGAACGATATCCTGATAGACAATGTCCAGCGAGAAATTATTTTAATCGTCTTGAAAATCAATTCCGAAGTGAGCCCAACAATGATCCCGAAAAAAATTTCATTCTTGGTGAAGGAACGGAAATTAATGTTTTGGCTCGAGTAGAAGTTGATAAGACTGTTACTTTAAGGCAAATTGGGTTCGATGGAAATCAGTCACCAAACAGTAAGCCGAATTTTGTACAAATACCAAAATAAATCTTTTAAATACCAATTGCACCAGCACTTGTACGAAAATGATTACGAACGTAGGATGGAATATTGCAATTGGATTTTGCAGAATAACGTGCAACCAAACAATGATTTTATTTTGGAACGAGTCTAGGTTTACAAATTTGGGATTATTTAACCGACAAAATACAATATATTGATCACAAAGAAATCAAAATTTATTACGAGAGGGTAACTTTCAAGTGCGGTTTGGTTTAAATGTTTGGCTTGGAATAATCGGTAGTAGAATCATTGGTCCAATAATATTTGAAGGACCCCTGACTGGTGCCAGATACTTGGGATTCTGCAAAATGAAATTGAGGACAGTTTAACTGAATTACCTTTCTATTTACGACAGAAAATGTATTTCCAACAAGATGGCGCTCCTCCCCATAATTCAAGGATAGTAATTTATTACCCTCAACGGAGATTAAAACGTAATTTCGACGTATGGTCCTGTGAGGTGGCCTCCAAGATCACCTGATTTAACACCCCTTGATTTCTCTATTTGGGGTCATTTAAAAAATATTGTCTACACAACCGCCCTTACAATCCGTGAAGACCTGGAGCTACGAGTAAGACGTTCTTCGAGAAACAGCTATGCGAGTTCAGAAGTGCATTGACGTTAATGGACAGCATTTTGAAGAACTATTGTAATATTTTGTGTTCATTTTTTGTATTCCAAAGCCACCTTATGTATAACAAGGTAATTAGAACAAAATTGTATTTTGTTATTTTCTTTTAGCTGTAATTTTGTTTGTATTTATCGCACATTTTAATACGACATATGAATTAATTTCTTATTAATAGTACCAATAAATGGTATCACGGTACCAATATGGTATCCTGTTACACCCGGTATAATTATCAATGTATAGGGTGATTTTGTGAGAATTCCCACCACCCTAATTTTGTTATTTTTGTTATTACGAAAAAATATTAAATGCAAAAGTTATAGGATTTTTATGCAGATTTAAAAAATCATGTCAGAAAAACATTGGAAACACACAAAATGGCTACAGTTATTAATTTTCTATTTTAAAATGAAACACCCTATATATTTTTACATGTTTGAATAGAGCGCTCTCTCACGAATACAATGATACAGGGGTTGGTAGGTCTGTCTTTAATACTAAGTAAGATATGAGGGAAACTTTGTGCGAGTCCCATCCCCATTACCTTTGTTATTTTTGACTATTCAAAAATAGTTTATAAAAAAGATTAAAAATAGCTTCAATTGTTTTGGTAATACGATTTTCAAAATATTCTTAAAAAATGTTGTAATTTTTTTATATATAATTTTTGAATAGTCAGATATAACAAAGTTAAAGGGGGTGGGGCTCACACAAAGTTTCCCTCGTATCTCCCTTAGTATTAGAGATAGATCCATCAATCCATATATCATTGTATTCGTAAGGGAGCGTTCTATTTAAAAATGTAAAAAATATACATGTTGTCCAATTTAAAAAAATAATATTAATGACTATGCTATTTTGTCTGAGCTTTCATTGTTTTTCTGATATGATTTTCAAAATCTACATAAAAAGACCTGTAACTTTTTTTAACCATTTTATCGTAATAATAAAAATAACAAAATTAGGGAGCGGCACAAAGTCACCCTGTGCGCTCTAAAATTTTTTGGATATTCCAAATCAGTTATTTATCGTTTATTTCATGAAGTATGATGAAAAGTAGGAGAATGTTGAAATATTTTAAATGAAAATGAAATTCGAAACAGTTCGAAATTATGAAAATTTGAATGACTGCGGGAAGCATCCTGTAGAACTGGGTGTAATTTTAAGAAGACTGAAACATGCTGGAAAGTCTTGAATAACATTGAAAATAAAATTCTTTCATTTACAATGCCTGTTCAAGTATCAACCGTGTTCGCGTTAAATTGATGATACTATATATCAAACTTCATATCAATAGAATCCTGACATAAAAATATAATGTACTATCGAACAATGTTCCACTCATTGTTGCGTAAACCTTTATTTTTTGTTACATATAAGAAGATTTAGAAAAAAAATATATTACCACATCTCTCACATTTTTCTATACAGTAAAAAAGTGTTTTCTTTTCTACCAAAAATAAATATGATAAAAATGTACTAACACTATATCCAGTATTTCATAGACTATGAAATTATATTCTGTCTCTTGTTATATATTTATAAACTACCCGTCATTTATAACCCCTTATAAGTCCTTTCTAAATAGAAATTTGCATGAAGATATTGTCTGTATATAGAAATGCATATATTCTGAAAATCAATATCCCATGTATACGGTTGATGTCGTTCATTTCCTTTCAATATAATTTTTCTGGATTTACAAAAAGAATTCTTTAAATTTTTCTCAATATTTATTGAATCTTATTTCATATTTTTTTTGCAATGATTTATAGTTTGAAACATCAATTAAACAGTTAAATTTGCACTATGTTAATATCCAGATTCCTATTTGTTTGATTCTTAAACTTCGCGAACTATAGCATCGTTTTGTTTATTTTCCTAGGCGGAGACAAGTAGTACACATAGAGCTTAGTATGCCGACTGATCATTAATGTCAAAAAATTGACCCATTGGACGCGAAATATGAATAGAGCACTATGTGCTTTAATTTGCATGTCTTCTTTACTTATACCTAATATACTCCATTACATCACACTTCTTAAGTTACGCTGAACTGATGGGAACCAATAATTTCGAAACACCGGCGTCCATAATTGCATCGTGTTTCTTTTGGAGTATATGACACGTTTCCCATTTCTGTGTTATTCAGAGCCTCATTTGCAAAGAATAAATTTTAAGTTAAAGATTTGTATACCATTTGTTGAGAATACATCATTAATGAGGAAGAATTTAAAACAGTTCTTACAGCTAAATTTTTGCATGGCGAAATTAGATTTTAACATCTGCGTCACGCACATAAAATGGAGGTTCGCAAATTAAGTTTAGCACTCCTGTACGACAAAATAGTTTTCTTGAAAGTATTTTGTCCCCCAAAAAAAAATTATAGGTCTTTAGTTACTTCACTATAAGCATATATTAAATATACATAGGTAGTCCGTCCTTATGTAAATATTTATCACTCCAAATCCCTGGACCCAATATTTTTAAATCGACACAACGCCTATTTACGATATTGTCAATTTTGACATGGCAAATACGTAATTGATCTCTTATAATATATTTACAGTTTCTAAACTAAGAAAATCCTAATCAGGCATTGCTAACAATGATATAAAAATTTTGGAATCCAAATTTTAGAGCGATAAATTTTAACATGGGATAGAACATCTATGTATCTATGCTCTACGCATCTTCAAAGCTCTGAGGCTCTGTTAGAATTAGTTACTAAAATCAGAGAAATTTGATGAAAGTCGGAGTATCATTACAAAGCTTTCGACAGTGCCTCATGAACATGACACTTCCTTTCGAACTAAACTACAATGGATTTGGTCACACAATTACTAAATTTATTCAATCATGTCTTTTACACAACACAATTCGTTCAATATAATGATGGAAATTCAAAATTAAGTATAGTAAAATACGGAGTATCCCAGAGGTCGTTGCTTGGTCTACTTTTGTTACTAATGTATGTAAAGACCTCTTAGACAGTGTTCCAGTTACCGATTTCCTGTGTTATACAGATGATACAACGACCACCATTATTGATAATTTGATAAGATGCATGATTGAGACAGTCGAGAATAGTAATGTGGTTTAGCCTTAATGATAACAAAAGTATGCATTTCATTTTTAAATTATAAAATGTCGATTTTGGATAAATCACCCACCGTTAAATTTTTAAGAACACGATTAGACTAATTGTTCTGGGGAAATCATACTGATCAGATTAATAAAGCAACTGTCGAAAAATATATGTTTTAAGAAATATATTCCAAGTTTTCTTAAAATGTTTTCTTAACTACCTCTCAAGTCATCGAAGTAACTCCCAGAAACTCCTAGGAATTTGTGTTGAGTAAGTAATAAGTGTCAGTAGTTTAATAAATTATTACAGTCTCTTTTCATCACATATTATATACCATATGTGTATAATAACCTGGAGCCATTTAACATATGCAAAGCAAATTTTTAAAGTACAGAGATGACGTAAAGCTAATGCTTATTAGAACTGAAATAACTTTGTGGTGAATCACTATACGACTCATAACATGAATCTAGTGATTGATTATAATCCAATTCAAAAAAAGTAATTTTGCAACGAATTATTATGGCTCCATAGGGTGTCTCGAAATTAGTGTGCAATATTTTACCAGCTGCTTCTACGACCAGAAATAGGAAAAAAGTTCATATAAACATTGGTCGAAAAAAGCTTCCTAAGGGGAGCTACAGGCCCCTAAATGTGGGCCCCTGAGAAAGGTTTTTATCGAATATCTCCAAAACCACTCAAAGTCAAATATTGAAAATTTACACAGCCGCTACTCTTCTTATTTTTAATAAGATGAAATGGAAATAATTCGAAAATTTTATCCAGGGCTGTCTCAAACTGGGGGGTTGTGGGGTTAAAATAACCCCAACTTATTTGTATGTAACTTTTTTCTATTTTTGACGGTAGAATATGAAATTGTAGAGTTTTATACGTAAAAAAAGTATTCTTGATGAACATCGATAAAATGCACCGTTTTTGAATAATATCGACTTGAAAATTTTATAACGTGATATTAGATAGGTATTGGGAATTTAAACTAATTTTTTATTAATAGTAGGCAATGAATAAAAAAAGAATGCTTCATGCCGCTATGATATAATTTGATGTTAGAGCTGTCAGAGGTTAATAAATTTGCATAAACAGTTGTATGATATAAAATCCTAAGAACGCGTATCGGAAAAAAAAGTTTTGTCCCCTTTTCTATCAGTTATTTCATTTGTGCGCCTTTAATCACGATTTTCATTAAGTCGATTTAAAATGCCAAGATTTACAGATAGGGAAATAACTAATATGTATTTTGTGTACGGTTTTTGCAATGGTAGTGCATTAGCCGCAGTAAGGGAATACCGACGGAGATTTCCCAATCGTAGAGTACCTGGGCGTCGAATATTTGCAGTTCTTCACCGAATTTGGCAGACCATGGGGATTTTAAAAGGTCTCGAGGCGCAGGAAAGCCACAAGGAAATCATCGTATGGATATAGTTTTGAATCATTTAGAAAATGATCCACAAATAAGCATTCGAAGAGTTTCAGAAATTGTTAACATACCTCGCTCAATAGTTAATAAAAAATGTAAGTACCTAGATAATTATTTATTTTAATTAATAATTTCAGATAGGAAGAATAACGGTAATGCAAGGAATACACCCATACCATTTTAGACGCGTGCAACATTTAACGGAGGCAGATTTTTCACCACGACTCCAGTTTTGTCAATGGATATTAGCGAATAGAAATATTCTTCCTAGCATATTATGGACTGATGAGGCAATGTTCACTAGAAACGGCGCTTTTAATATGCACAATATGCATCACTGATCGGATGAAAATCCACGAGTTGTTCGGCGCACAAATTTCCAACATAGATTTTCGGTGAATTTATGGGCAGGAATCATTGGGGATCAAGTAATTGGCCCAATAGAATTCCCCAATCGTTTTAATGCAGAAGAGTATTTAAACTACCCCCAAAACGACCTTATCGATTTATTACCGTTGAATGTTCGACACGAGGTACGACAAAATATGTGTTTTCAACATGACGGCGCGCCTGCCCATTTTGGGCGCAATGTTCGAACTTGGTTACATCAAAATTTTCCAGGCAGGTGGATAGGTCGAGATGGTCCTATAGCTTGGTCACCTCGTTCATCGGATCTAAACCCATTAGATATTTACTTTTGCGGTTATATGAAGGGTTTGGTTTACGCCATTGAAGTAAATACACAATAAGAGTTACTTCAAAGAATAAATCAGGCCGGAAATGAATTAAGAAGAAATACATTCAAGACTTTACGTGCTTCCCAGACTTAGAACGTCGAGCGAAACTGTGTATTCAAGAAAATGGAAATTTGTTTGAACACCAATAAAACTATGTAAAATTCAAATTTAATTTTGTTGATATAAAAAGATTATTGGATGATTTTTGTTCATATTGAGTATGATAGTTTCGCTCGCGTTATTCATAAAAAAATATTTTTCACCTATTTTCCAAGCAACAAATTAAAAATATTAGTATGTACTTTATATGGACATGAAATAATAGACAAAATTCATCTGGTACAATGTACTTTGCTCCATGTGTTATAAAATTTAAAAAACATAAAATTAGTTAAATTTTAAAATTTTCATGTCGATATTATTCAAAAAACGGTGCATTTTATCGATGTTCATCAAGAGTACCTTTTTTACGTACAAAACTCTAAAATTTCATATTCTACCGTCAAAAATAGAACAAAGTTACATACAAAGAAGTTGTGGTTATTTTAACCCCACAATCCCCCCAGTTTGGGACAGCCCTGGATAAAATTTTCGAATTATTTACAGTGTAGCGGCTGTGTAAATTTTCAATGTTTGACTTTGAGTGGTTTTGGAGATATTCCATAAAAATCTTTCTTGGGGGCCCACCTTTAGGGCCTGTAGCTCCCTTAGGAAGCATTTTTCGACCAATGTTAATATGAACTTTTTTCCTATTTCTGGTCGTAGAAGCAGCTGGTAAAATATAGCATAATTTCGGGACACCCTGTATAATAAACATTCTCAGAAAATTAAAAGCATGCCATTTAATCTATACAGAGTTTTTCAAAAAGTTTCTAACCGAAAAGCACTTTATACTTTTGACAGATTTTTAGGGGCGATGTTCCTTTCTTTCTCTTATTTGTATAGAAGAGCACTTGGTTATTTTTAAAATATGCACAATATGTAGTTTTGATATTTTACCAAAAACGTTGCCTCACCATCTCGTCTAGTAAAAGTTCCGTTAATAATGAACGACCGAGCTGGCTTTTTTCTTTTAATTTCAAATTGATAAAAAAAGAGGACTTAGCTTTTAAAACGGTTGATATAAAATAAATCTTACCCATTTCGTCAATAATAGGCGCCATTCTCAGCGTTATTCCAACCAGTAACAGGCACATGAATAGTAATAGGCAGGCAGTAGCTACAATAGTCCATTTAGCTCTTCGTGATAATTCATCTTCTGTCAAATTCTTATAACTGTCATGTAATTCGATTGGGTCAACCAAGTGAGCATGATGCATTGCAAGGCGTTTCTTCATTCTGCGCTTTCTCCTTCTTCTCCTCTTTCTTCTTGCCCTTCGTACAGCTTCCTCGGACATAATGGCGTCTGCTTCTATGTCGCCAAATCCATCGATTTTTAGTGAAATGTATTCGTTTTCAAAATGCATTCTGCTTTAAAAAGAAGAAACAAAGTAATTTTTAAAATAAAATTTAACAATAGGATACTTCTTTATAACATTATAAAGCTATAGACAAAGAAATTTGACTTTAACAGCTAGACTTTGGGCAATATGTTGCACACCGACCACTGAATTTGAAACAGCTATTTGGATGGATTGCAAAAATGTTGATCAAATATTAGGAGAATAATTTCGAATATTTTTTGATCATTACAGCAGACCCATTACACAAAAGACTTCAGCTATACCAAGTATGGCAAATTAAGTCAGCGACTTGATAAAGAAATAAGTAACTACATGTACCAGAATCTTGGCTCAATATAAATTGAATTTTATGGAGTTACTTACTTTTCTTACAAATCTCTGACTTGCTTCGAGACATATGTATGCTGCTTAATAATAGAAGAAGTAGTTCTTTGTTTGTTCAAGCATGACTAATTATATTCCAATGATGATAACCAAACAGAAGTATGAAACCTCAGGGTGCTAATGGTGATATGTGCTGCCTGTATTTCTTGAATTGAAAAAGCCTTTTTCCAATGGAGTTTCTAGTTTGTGATTTCTGTTACTGTAATTTAGTCAGCATATTTGTTAACATTTTTATTAATCAAAATATGCCAAATATTTCTTTGTAATTCAGTAGTCAGCATATACACTGATGGCCTAGGATCAATACCTCGTAAGTAAATATGTATAAGGCTTTCAAATACGAAGTATTGATTCTAGGCCATCGATATATTGTTCTAAGAATAAGAGTTGAAGATACATCTAAGTATGTTCTTATTTTTGTCTAAAAAATCCAGTCATTGTTTGTTTGTACAATGTTCTAAATTAAAATCTGGTAGTTTTTAAATCTTAATAGAATTTGATTAAATTACAGTGTCGATTTCTTTAAAATAATTAGTGGAGTCTGAGGTTTATAATGCAATATATTTTTTTTAGTTAGAGGTTCCAAAGCCAATATAACTTTGAATTATAATGTATTGCATTTCGTCTATAGAGCACCTTCATGAAACACATTTGTCGTGGACTTGTCATTGCCGAAGGCATCGATCTGTGGCGATGGTTAAGGATCTTCATAAATGTAGAACAGTTAGTACTACTAAAAATATTGAAACAGTTAGTACTACTAAAATATTGATCGTGTAAGTAAAGCTTTGGTATGAAATCCTCATAAATTTGCAAATCGGAAAGCTTTAAAACTGGATCTCATAAGGAATACATTTTCCTTGAATTATTCGTGATGGATAATATAAAATATCATCCATACATAATTCAAGTGACAAGAACTAAATAATTGAGAAAATATTGTCATAATAATCTGTAAATAGTCGATCAATTTTTAATGCAGATTCGTAAACAATCAAAGTGTTAGGTCCTGGCCCAATGTTAATCTGCGAAAAATTCACATAAAACTATCGCAAAGTCTTAAAATTGTTTTCTGGTGTAGCATTGAGTCTTCTGGTATTCTTTTATTATATTTTTTCAGAACGAATACGGCAACACTGTTAATATAAATTCTGCACGTTATATGACAATGTTACCAACGTTTGTTTTGTCAGAGTTACGATGACGAGGACTAGTTACCATTTCAGGTGTGGCCAGCACGCTCGTTCCATTTTAATCTCATCGAGCATGTTCAGAACTCTCTCGTGAAGAGTCTTAGGTAAAGCTCAGCCCAAGCTGCTCGAGATAGCATACAAATCATAAGAACAATATTTGGTAACCGTTGATGTCACTGCATTTAATTGACCAGCTCGTAGCCCAGACAATAATCCTATAGAACTCATATGGGACTTTTGGGATAGGCGATTCGGCAAGATCATGTAGAAACCTGAATGAACCTCAAAATAAATTGAACATGATTTGGAACAATATTGATGAGGTTTATATACACAGTCTCTTTGAAGGGCTACCAGGGTGAATACTAAGTGCGAGGGGGAAATACCCGGTATTAAAGATTATTGTACCCAAAATTTTGTTTTTGTAAAAATTTAATAAAAATCATCAATATTATTACTTTTTGTTCATCCAGTATATATGTCATCTGATAACAGAGTTAATAAAGTGAACCAGAAAGGAGAATGTTAAGAAATGAGGCCCGAGTTCTAAATTGTAATGTGCTATTATTGTTAGTGTACTACACAGGGTGTTACGAATTTTCGGAACCATAATCCATATTGTTACACGAGGTATTCAAATAAAACTGAATTTTTACTAAAAAAATCAGTAGCACCTTAACATTTCTGAAAAGGCAAACTATAATACAAAAAAGATTATCCAAATCGAACAGGCTTAGAAAAAAATTAATATCAAAGTTATGGTAAATATCAGCTGATGCGAAAATTTTTAGTATTAGTAATTTAAAAAACAAAAATAACAAGATGTAACATACATTTATCTAAACTATCCTGCGTGGTGTAGTTTGTGGTATAATTATTGTACTGGAATTGCTTTTATTTTGTATCCAACTTAATATTGTCCTCTGAAATAATATATGTACTTACACTTGCCCATTGATTTCTCTGTTACAACAACAGCTTGGTGGTTTCTCAGCTAATAATGAGCAACTGTTGTCAATATAAATATTATCATAATGCATTGATCGATTCCTCTCTTCGTCGCTGTTTGATGAGACATCATAACTTCTTACCCTACACTGATAATTTTGACTTTCTGCAGATGAAATGGAGACTTCCTGTTTTAAAGCTGTAAACATTCCTAAATTAGAAAATCATTTTTTAAATTGAAGTTAATTTATACACAAATATATATGTGTAAAGAGTCTCCCTAATTGCTTGGTTTTGTTTCTTTTACTTCTAAACCAAACAGAGAAAAATCTGTCAAAGTGTCTGAAGGTATTTTCGTAGAATATCGATAAGTGAAAACCGCATTTTGATAGGTATCTCTAACTGTTTTCGAGATATCGGCGAAAATTGATATTTGGAAGATTTCGAAAAAGTGTCAACTTTTTTAATTGTGAATATATATTCAGTCATATTTATAGTATATGAATAAATGATAAATTAAACAACAAAATTTAATCAATAGTGATCTAATTGTACGCCTGTCTTGATTTCTCAGCACTTAAGAGTTGTAAGGGTATTATTTGAGCGATAGCATCCCTTATCTTCTCACGTTTTTTGGAAGGAAGCGTTTTAAATATTTAGTCTTTGACAATGCCCCATATAAAAAAATCCAAAGGACTAAGGTCAGAGGGCCTTGGAGGCCATAGTACGGGGTCCTGATTTCCATTCCATTGGTTCTCAAACAAGAGTTTAATACCTGTTACAACAGCGTGTAACGAAGTGATTTTTCCGGTAAACATTCTCGGTTGTAATAAGACTTAATTGGGTTCTTCTTTCACTTTGGTACACCCTGTATACTATAGCAAGTATTAATGTTTCTTTTAGAACCGTTTTGAACCAGCGTTCAAATTCTTTTAGAAGTCCCATATGGGGAATAACAATTATTTACTAATCATAATTGTTTCAAACCGGTTGATTTTCAGGGTAATCTTAAGTTAATTTATTATCTCAATGATAAACCACTTGTTGTGTTTCTACTAAACAGCCGCCAAGTAAGACGTTGAAAATTGAATTTAATTTAGTTTAATTCAAAGCTGAGTTGAGAGTAGTTGTTAATGATTCAAGAATATGCATCTATTTTTGTTTAAATAATTTAGAGAATAAATTATTGGTTGATCTATAGTAAAATATTAATCCGAGACAATTTTAAAAGTGTTTTTTTTGTAAATGTAGTTTTAAAATTATGAGAAAGCGATTCCCGGCATCGGAATATTTTATAAACATTTGTTTATGTTAAATAACACAGGGAATTTATTTATGCACCGTACGCCAAGCTTGCTTGAAATATATTTACGACGCTCGCACAATAGTTCAAAAACCTTTAAAACACACAGGCACATGATTTTCGTGTGGGGAATCTGTGAATAAAACCACATGCACGAGCCATGAATAGACAATACTGAAAAGCGGTTAGATCGGCCGACCACACCGAACAAGTAGCTCCAGGTCCAGTGTGCTCTGCCGAGTCCGAGAGTGGTAAGAATTATTTCCATCATATACCATTTGTGTCCGAATTTCTGCTATATTCTCTTGTCCGTTAATTGTCTACGAATACCGAATGGCTAAAGATATCCGGAAAATATCGTGGTTGATCAAGTAAATCCGGGTTATTTATTTTAACTACGAGCAACGGAAACTTCCGGTTGTCAGTATATTATTGTGGAGGTAAAGATATGGTACCAAACTAGACCTGTGTTCTGGAATCCCATCTCAGTCATAGCCGGCGCGTGTAAAGTTTTTCTTTAGAATTGGGAAAAGGACCTTACCGTGCCCCGCGGTGCAATTGCCAATCCGTAGCCACTACATCTGAGTGGTGAAAGATAAATGTGATAACCCCTCGTTTTATCAATACCTAGTGCTCAAAAGATGTTTTAACTCCGCCCGCATATTTCTGGTCTAGTCAGCTCAAGGGACAGTTTGCCTGAAAGAAGCGATTTAGTTAATTGGAACCTAGTGCTATATCACTAGTTCAGCATCAAGCATATCCGGACTTCATTAGTATGTTCAGCATGAAAGAGGTTTTTCTCTAGAACTGTGAAAAGAGCCTCACCGTGCCCCGGGAAGTAATATATGAACCATTCTGTTTAGCACGAGTAAGGTTTTTCTCTCGAACTGTGAAAAGAACCTCACCGTATCCCGTGGCGTAATATAGTAACCATATCGTTTGATATTTGTATTCGCTAGAGACATAAGTCGCTGATCTACTGATATAGCACATCCGCAAGTAGCAAGTCATATATACCGCCTGTCCCTGGATTGACATCCTCCCGTTGTGGCATGCCTGCACTCCGTAACCACTAGAACCTGGATATTTATGCACTGTCCATCTGCCGCAAATCCGTCTTAAACACTGGCGACCATAGAGTCACTAACCGCTTGCCGTTGACACCAATAACAGTAGATTGCTTTCATAACTGCTTATTTTAATTATTTTGATATTGCCTGCTTTTAGTAAATACCGTAGTAGTAGTCTTCGAAACTTCGCTGTATCATAACCTCTTGCTTGATTCCTAGACTGCTTGCTTGTAGATAAAAACTAGTATCTACATTCCTTAATAAAATTTTAAATATATATATATATATATATATATATATATATATATATATATATATATATATATATATATATATATATATATATATATATATATATATATATATATATATATATATATATATATATATATATATATATATATATATATATATATATACATATATGATTAAATATGATTTGAAGGAAACAACTACTCAGCGGGCAAATACTGGCGATATTGGCTATCGATCTATCATGATTTGAAGCTGTAATTCAATGCAGGTCGGGGTATTTGCCCGCTGAGTAGTTCTTTCCTTCAAATCATATTTAATCACATTAGTTTAGTCCACCTGGGCTAGGGGTCGCCGCTCTCGGTACTTGCTGTGATGCAAGTCGCTATCCGCCACAGAGACATCGAGGATGTCGGACGGATAGTAGCATTCAGACCATATGAGAAGTTTCCATACCTCTCACTACTATATACAACATATATATATATATATATATATATATATATATATATATATATATATATATATATATATATATATATATATATATATATATATATATATATATATATATATATATATATATATATATATATATATATATATATATATATACATTTTTTTATCTGTGTATTTGTTTTTTCTGCTGTGAAATCAATAGTAAATAAATAGGATAAGTACAGCTTAAACTCTGACTTTTATTTAAAGACAAAGACCGCCTGGACATTCCGTTTCTTCACTGAGTTATCCTAGCTTCTATCGTACCGCTGATAGAATGAATGAATGGTGTTCCTACACTTTAAAAACAGAAACTGGCGCTCGAGACCTTACCGAAATAAAAAGTTCAAAATTACCGCTAATGTACTGAATGGTGCTAAAGTGACACGTCACACACAAAATAAGAATTTTGGTGGTTAGTACGTAACAAGCGTTATGAGCTGGTGCGCCATCTTTTTAATAGAATTTTGTTGATAAATCAGGAAGAAGTAAGTCGTCCAGATACTGTTCAACAAATTCTCGTAAAATATGAATATACTGTTGAGCGTTGAGATTTTCATCGTAGATAAAAATGGTCCGTGTAATCATTGTCTCTCTATTCCGAGCTAAACATTAAATGTTAAATGTAAATTATTCTTGAAACGTAAGGTTATGCAAGATGAATTGCCTCTCCTGTGAAATAGCACTTTCTAGATACAGGCTAGTTCTGATCTCATGTGAAGAACTGATGAGTAAGTCTAATTCTATACGGTTTGAATTTAGGCTTCTTTAAAATACTCTCGTTATGGCTTCGATGCACACCCGTAATTTGAGCTATTTCTCTATAGAGACCTCGGGGTTTTCTAAAACCATCCCAATTATATTTGATTCAGCATGTTCTCTACCTTCAATGGTAATCAAGCAATTTGGGACACCACATACAGCCTTTCGGTTTACTGATTATTTAATTCTTAAATTAATACTCCAAAGAAAAATTAATCTGCACCTATTTCTCTATGTACCAATTACTTTAAATTATATTTTCTATACGGTTTAGAAAAGTAGCAACATCATGTGTGCCGTTGCAGATATTTACACGAAATATTTTAAAATTACATGAGTCATTCAAATTCAGGGGAGCTCGATATCAGAATATGCTGATACACTAGTAAAAATGCTGATGAAATGGTTTGTGGGAAAATTACATGAAGATAAGCACGAGCTTATAACTATATGTAACTAGTGTCAAAAAGGCAATTCCATTTTAATATATGTAGGTACGTAAATTAAATTGTGTTTTAAAATGATTTGATCTTTAAACTTGAAACTCGACTTTTATGGAAAATGTAGGATATTTCAGACCAATCTGCATTTTAATTTATTTATAAATTCACACATTATTTGTAGAACCCATTTGGCATATTTGATGTAAATAAAGTAGGTTACTTATAAATTTACATTTTTACTTTCTTATACCTAATATAAGGAAATATAGTAACCGTGATTTTTTTCGACCTTGAGATTTTGATTGATTTATACGTTTTGAACCCTCCTGAATCTATTCTAAGTATTTTCCGAATGTCTATCGGGGTGCGAGTGTATGTGTGCGTGCGTGCGTGCGTGTGTGTGTGGGTGTGTGTGTGTGTGGGTGTGCGTGTGCGTGTGTGTGTGCGTGTGCGTGTGTCAACGATAACTCAAAAAATATGAATGGAAAACTTCCCAAATTTGGCAGTTAAGATTGTCAACAACATGTTTGGTGACACATTAAATTTGGTGAATGTGGTACCACCAGAAGAGACATAATGAATGAAAGAAGAAAAAGGGTACAATTTCGGGAAAAAAAATTAAAAAATTTTATTGAATTTCTGGACGAATCTTGACAAATTGTAATGAAAAACCATAACTTTCTGGAAAAACAATCTGTCTGCATGTCTGTAGTATCACGATAGCAACCACAGTTTTTGAGATAAAGCTTTAAAATTTGGTACACTTTTTCTAAAGTCCAAAGACAATGAAAAATTCGGTAATGAGCAAAATTGGCTGGTCCCAAACTTTTTGTATTTGACTTTACAAAAAAATATATTCTTGATCAAAGATTATAAATCATGTATATATCAAGCGAATAAAATATATTTTCCAAATACTTAAATAAAGCTGATACAAATTGAAATTTTGTACACATTTGACGTCATAAAATGGCGTTAGGATAAATCTGGCAGTATTTAAAATAAATTTTAGTTACAAAAATGTCAATAAGAGGAAATTTTTAAAATATATGACATGAATTACTATTGACAGTATCGAAGGACGCTGATA
Source organism: Rhamnusium bicolor (assembly GCA_029963845.1). Taxonomy (NCBI): domain Eukaryota; kingdom Metazoa; phylum Arthropoda; class Insecta; order Coleoptera; family Cerambycidae; genus Rhamnusium; species Rhamnusium bicolor. The sequence goes on along the minus strand of JANEYF010002189.1, from coordinate 151,728 downwards.
GTTAATTATTAAAAAATTTTTATGAAACATTTCAAGGTACGATATTGAGGTAAGTGATGAATTAAATAGAATGATTCTTTTAGATAAGGATGATATATACTAGGTATAAGAAAGTTATGTGCTGGCCACATCAGATATTTCCTTTTAGTGTATCAGCTAACCAAAAAGTTATTTTTACCAAAGTTTAAACCTCCAACACGGTGTTAAGAAGGACGAAGAAATAATTAGAATCTGTAACTGACAATGGAGGAATTGGTATCTTGATAGGTTGACAAATGAAATGGAAGTGTGGAGCTTATTTTTTAAAACGCATTTTAAGGAATAATTACATAATTTTCTATAACTAAATTATTGATCCTCTATATTTATTACGTATTTTAAACTACAGAAACTGCAATTTGCTAAAATAATAATAATAATAACAATAATAATAAAACGACAGGTTACGTAAGGGCACCCCGCCAGCTGGAAGAACTGCCAGCCGCAATCCCACTGCGGCAATTACCAGCTGATGGGGAACATCCTTTAGAGTTCACCGGTGTAGACTTAAAGACGAGGGTTAGCCTTAACACCAGGGCTAACCTAAAGCCACAAGACCTGGCTAAAATGGACGCGGTCTTCGATGAGGAAATTCCGGAAGATGTAGACATCTGGCAAATCAACTGTGCCGTGTACAACGCCGCGAAGCAACTCGTCCCCAGTGAGAGGTCAACCAATCACGAGGTCGAGAAAGCCAAGCGGCGTGTACAAAAAAATCGAAGGCTAGATACAATCGGCCAGACAACACGCTTCTCGGATCCAGAGTGTGGTGGAATATAAGACGACTGGTAGAGTTTTTACTCCCAGGATCCGGCGCATAGCTGCCGGATTAGACGTCAACACCATACTCTAAATCTGACAGTGATGCTTACCATCAAGCAGCACTGTCTAGATAGGATCCGAGCGCTCATGGCGATAAAGAAAACATTGAAGAGGCGGGTGAGGAGTATGGAACAAAACAATTTGTTCCGTACGAATCCTTCCCGCCTCTTTCAAGAGCCACAGCGTGTTGTCGAGAATCCGCCGACTGTAGAAGATGTCGAAACCTTCTGGACGGGAATCTACGAAACGCCGCGTCCATTCAATAGCGACACTCGATCAATTGCACACTTCGAGGCTCTGTGTCACAGATATCTTGAAGAGCCAGAAGAAGTGTGCCCGGCAATCAGTATGGAGGAAGTCCAACAAGCACTTGTTGGTACCAAGAACTTCGCTGCCCCGGGCCCAGACGGCATTAACAACTGGTGGTGGAAGAAATTTCCTTCCACTCACCGCCGTCTGGCGCGAGTTTTCAACTCATGGTTGAACGAGGGGCAGCAGATTCCGGACTGGTTCGTCGAGGGACGTACTGTGCTTATCCCCAAAAAGGGGATCTTTCCGACCCGAGGAATTATAGGCCGATCACTTGCCTTAACTCCTGCTACAAGATATTTACACGTATCTTGTATGCTAGGACGCTGAGGTCTGTTGATCCGGTCTTCCAGCAGATACACGAACAGCGTGGTGCCAAGAAGGGCATGGCAGGTTGCAAGGACAGCCTGCTGATAGACCGCTGTATTGCACAGGATTCTGTGCAATACAAGCGGAATCTATCGATGGCCTGGATTGATTACCGCAAGGCATTTGATACAACATCGCATGAGCTATTGTTGTACTTGTTCGAATGTCTTGCGGTACCAGCACCACTAGTGAGATGCATAGAACAGCTGCTGCCGCTCTGGAGGACCCGCTTCACCATAACATCAGGTGCACAGCGGGTCACGACAGAGCAGGTGATATTTAGGAGAGGAGTTTTCCAGGGTGACTCCCTGAGTCCTCCCCTCTTCTGCATCTCACTGCTGCCGTTGTCTGTTGGGCTCCGCCAAACCCGCGGATATCAATGCGGGCCACCCAGCGACCGGAGGCATAAGGTCACCCATCTATTTTATATGGATGACTTTAAACTAGATGCCTCCGGAGAGCGCGAACTACAAAACGCTCTGAGGGTGGTCAGAAGAATATACGCGGGCAATTGGTATGGAGTTCGGGTTGGACAAATGTGCAGTCGTCCACCTCAAGAGAGGACGATGCGGGGAATTCTCTGAAGATGCGCAGTTCGCAGACGGAAGCATCCTAAGACATCTGGATGCCGGAGAGACCTATACATACCTGGGTGTGCAACAAAGGCACATCCAGGATGTAACACAAATAAAGGAATCTCTCCGCGGCAAGTACAGACACCGCCTCCGAAAGATTTGGTCTTCCGAACTTTCGGGGAAGAACAAGGTGTCTGCAACTAATATGCTTGCCGTTCCGATTCTGCTCTACTCCTTCGGAGTAGTAAAGTGGAGGGTAGATGAGCTGCGTCAATTAGACAGAGATACCCGCAAGATGATGAATATTCACAGAAGTATTCATCCTAGATCGTCCGTTCCTCGTGTGTACCTCCCACGTCAACGGGGGGGCCGAGGACTCTTGAGCCTGGAGTGTACGCATGGCAGAGTAGTACTTAGTATGGCATGTAACATACTCAGGAGCTCAGATCCCCTCTTGCGGTTCGTAAAACATCACGAAACTGTAGGAGTGGGAGCAGGATTATTCAAGGCAGCAAAAAGAGCCGCAGATGAACTCGGTCTCGCATATTACATCAGGCGAGGAGGCCGGCGAGGTGCTGATGTTGAGTCAGTCACCGAACTTCAGCCAAATCGTCTGAAAGCCCGAATAAGAGCTGCCGAACAGGAAAATCTGTTTCGGCAGCACGTCGATAAACCCCAGCATGGTGTCTTCTATAAGAACATAGAAACACTGGGTTTATCGACCAGGCTGACCTTCGCCTTTCTAAGGTCAGCAGGGCTTAAGTCGGAGACCGAGGGATTCATTATGGCCTGCCAAGATGGTGTTATCAACACCTTGGTCTACCGTAGCCGCGTGTGGCGTGTAGAGGTTCCTGATATCAACTGCAGGACCTGCCATCAGGCGCCGGAATCGCTCATACACTTACTTTCTGCATGCCCCATATATGCGATTTCGGCCTACATCCACCGACATAACGCGGCTTTACGAGTGCTATACTACCATCTAAGGCACTCGTACGGGGTAGACCAGACACCAGTGCTGCCTTACGTCCCCGGAGATATTGAGTCCGTTGTCGAGAACGAGAAATGCCGGATTTACTGGAACTACTCGTTCCCGACTGTCAGGCTAATCCAAGCCAACAAGCCTGACATAGTCCTCCTCGACCATCAACTCAAGGTGATGTATGTTATCGAGTTCTCGGCACCTGCGGAGAAAACATCACCTTGAAGGAGGAGGAGAAACGGACCAAATATCGCGATCTCCGGTACGAGCTCCAAGTGCTGTACCCAGGCTACTCGGTCAAAATGGTCGTCCTTATTATCGGTGTACTCGGAGGGATAAAGCCTACGCTGCTCTCGGAACTGAAGATCATACCGGCCTGCCGAAAACCAGCCGAGTGGCTGGCAGGTCAAATGCAGAAGGCGGTCATTCTGGGTTCTCTCCGTCTGCTTAGGGCACACGATTCTGGTATCTACAGTCACTAACCCTGCGGGATGTGGGGAGTGGCTGTAGTTGTTGCGCCGGCGCGACTCCCGTGAGGCGTCGGAGGCCACGCGAGGACTGACCGGCATCGGGAATCCGAAAAAAAAAAAAAACGACTATTAAATTAATAATTTAACATTAATTAATTTACTCCCTGGGCGAAGTTTAGCTCTAGGGCTATTCTTACACTTAACCCAATGTAAATAATTACATAAAAAAATATGAGTATAAATAATAGTTACATTAAATTGAAAAGATTAAAAAAAGAAAGAAAGAAAGTAAAACGTAAAAGTAATGAGTAGATTATCCCAAAAAATTATGTAAACAGAAGAGAAAGAAAAAAAGAGAAAAAAATTTCAAGAATTAAAATGAGTTGCCAAGTAACTGCTGATCTAAAACATATTTTTTGAGTTTCTTTTTAAAATTAGAAACGGTATACTTTTTAAAATCTAGGTTTAGTTTATTGTATAAATAAATTGCGTTGTACGAAAAGATCTCTGAAACATGGAAGTGCTATGCAGAGGCATTGTTAATGTGTCTCTGCCACGAACATTAACATTATGAATAGTACTTCTCGGAATCAGTTTTTCTTTAAGGTAGAGGGGTGTTGAAGTTGTGTATAAATTGTGAACAAAAAACCAAAATAAAATACTTAAATAAATTGTCCATATTTAACCATTGTATCTGATTAATTTTATTAGAGATATGATCACATTTTCCAAGATCAAAAAACATATCGACAGCAAGTGTTTTGTACCTTTTGAATACGTTTCTTGTTGACCATATCAAGACAAGGATAGTAAACGATATAGCAATAATAAAAAATGGACACACACACAAGGCTCTCACAAGTTTTTTCTTTAATTTGAAATTCAAAATTTTTTTATTTGCATATAAAAGTCTTAAACGTAGATAAGTTATCTGTATCAAATTATTTACATGTTTAGTAAAACGAAGATTAATATCAGACAAAAGTCCTAAATTTTTTGTAGAATCGCACCAACTAATTAGATCATCACTTATTCTTAAAGTGATGCTAGACTTTAGCTGAATATATTTAGCTGCAGAAGTAAAGAGCATTGCGAAGGATTTCGACGCGTTTTATACGGTTTTTAAAAGAGGTCATTAAAACGAGTTAAATGCCCATCTATATCTCAATAAACGTTTTGAAAATAAGCTCCTCAAATATAAATTCTCATTTTCATGGCGTAACATTTAACAAGACATATTCGGTAAAATTTTTAACCATAAAGGCGTGGGTGTAGGTACAATATATTTGCAGGGGGAGCGCAAATTATTTAACAAAGTTTATTCCTTTGAAAAATAGAAAGTAGTTATAGGAAACTGCAGCCCTTCCCCGTAATTCTTAGATATGGAGAGAATTTTAACAAATTATCTACTTTCAATGTGGATGACGTATGGTTTATACTGTGGTATGGTCATCTGCTGTTTAATTTTCGATATTCGATAGGTGAAGCTTAGCAACACTTATCGAGGGTGCTATTTGAATGGATGACCGGTATCTCGTCTTGCGGTTGGTAGGCTAATTCGGGATTCGGGAGGCCTATTAGCCTGCTAGCAGACAGTGAGGCGAGCCCAGGTGAGAGAAAGTTTGATATTCCAACTACTTATTTTAAATCAGAGTACTATACCGACCTTATCAATTGATGGGAATGTCTGGTCACAGATCACCATTCACATTTAAAGTTTAAAATGAAGATTTAAAATACCAGATTCAATAAAAGTTCAAAATTTTAGACATACCGAAGTTCCCTTGTTAAACAGAAGCTGTCAAAAGGTGCCTCAAGGTCGTATTTGAGGCTTCATCTACTGTGAATAGAGATGGTTTCATTCGAAATAGAATCGAAAACAGACACAGAATGACATGCTTCGAAACAAAATTGTATCATAACACTACAAAATATATAGGAGGGTGGTAGAGTGGTGCATGGTGGAACCCGATATGCAACGACTTCCTCTTAGTGGGTTTCGGGTGATCTCTATGGGAAATCATCAAAGAGTTGCACCAATCGACACGAATACATAACGAAACATTGTTTTAAAACAAAGTTAAATGTTTAACTAAGAAGAAATTGTTCGAAGGTACTGCGCTTTTGAACACTTTCTTTCAAGAACTAATGCTAGACTTTACATACTACCTGGGTCAGAAAAAATAGAAAAAATCATTTTCTAGGTCACTGCAACGGCAAAGATAAAGTCCAATCGAACTGCTATTTTAAGTGTTTACAGGAAACAGTGTCAGACAATTTCTTTCATTACTCATTCACTATGAAAAGTGTTTACTCCACCCTAATATACAATATACATATTCATGATTTATCATCAGCTTAAAGTTAAGTCAAGTATGGTACACATAAGATATAAACTAAAATTACTTACCTGGTCTCGTATACTGCCTCATATTAACCACATGGTTATGTCGTATCTTCGACTTGCTCCGTTTCGATTCTTTTTCTAGATCCCCTTCAGATATTTTTGTCCTTTTATTGGGAATTGATGTTAGTTTAAAACGATTTAAAATACTTCTGGGATTTGAATGAACACTAGATGTCTTTTGATTGCCACTTTTTAAGGCCTCGACCTTATTTTCTACTAAAGTGTGAAGAATAGCCTCAAGCCGAGCTACTCCCAATAATGCGTTTTGTTTCTGGTTTTCAGCGCAAAGGTCTTCAGTAGAAACTGCTTTATCAGTCATGGACATTTTTGTATTTTGTCACAAAAGTAACATGTCTAGTGTATACTTCATAGTTTCTTCATAGTTTGAGCAGAATAATTTGAGGAAATTATCTGAAAAATAAAAAAAATCATTCGAAACACAAAATGATCGTGCAAATAATAATTAATTGATTGCTAATTTCAGAAAACAGAAGTAAAATAATATACAAATGTTTAAGAATTGCTGTCAACCACATGTAAGTATATCAATAAGTACAGTATAAAACGATATGAATTTCAGTTTCCATTTCCCAATGCACTATGGCATATTTAATAGTTGAATGGAAATAAGTAAAATATAGTTGTATCTAAATGGATAACCTGCATTGTTTTGATGCTATTGCCAGAGTATAACAGGTTTTAGACAACATGAAATGGATGTCATGCATGTGACTGGACTATTTAACACTACATTCTATCCTTAAACCCAATAATTTGGAATTACTGGAATATGTAAGACTCGTTGTTTCATTCAACATGACAATGTTATACTGTTTCATGTTAAATACTATGCATGTTGTTTTATCATTGTTTACACATAATATATTTTTCTCCACCCACATACAAATTCATTCATAGGTTAAAATAGCAATTTTCAGCACTAGACAAGTTGTCAGATATTATTAAAATATTAGTATCATCGGCATATGCGATTGAAAAGCGCAAAGGGTGTTCAAAATAATTTAATATATTACTATCATTAATACATATAATAAATAATGTAGGCCTCAATAGAGACCCTCGAGAAACTCCACAGCTTACAGTGGATACACAGATACCGCATTCTTAATTTTAATTTGTTGGATGCAATTTGATAAGTTTGATGTAAACAATCCATGTGCAATAATCCTCAGTCCACATTTTTCTAATTTACTCAGTAATAAAGTGATCAACACAGTTGAAAGTGGTAACAAAAATCCGTTAAAAATAAAATCCATTTTATATATACTAGGTGAAAGACTAATTACTAAAGTACTAAATTCGAAATGTTTAATCTTTCAGGATATGTGCCTTATTCTAAAGAGAGATTGATTATATAAGTTAAAGGAGTGATTTGATTATATACGCACCAATTTTTTTACCAATGAATTGAATAACTTTTCTGTTTCTGAAGACTTTGAATTTTTTGATTGGTGAATCAATTTCAATATACCTGTAAAGATAATGTTTTAAGTTAATTTGGAATACCCATGTATAAATATTCATTCTCACTTTCAGTAAAGTAATGATTTCCTTAGCATGCTAAATGTATTGACGAACGTGCGCCATTTAAAATATAAACTATTTTGATGTTTGTAAAATTATTCTGTATTTGTTAAACGTCTTCATACACTCAATTTATGGAAAATATTTTTGTACCTTTCTTTCTGAAATATTTCAATTTGTTTCCATAATTACACGCAGTCTGTATTTCCAGATTATTTTAATATTCTCCTTAAAGACAGAATCCAATTCGTTTTGTTTTAGTAGGGATATAAAATTTAAAGCAGTTACAAGAAAATATAATTCAATAGTAATGTGTAATGTGACTAATATATGTATAAATCGCATATGAAACATGGATATTTATAACGAAATTTGAAAGGTACATTAATAGTTATTACTATCCAATTTTCAATTTATTAGTTTACAATATAGCGCATCATAAAGTTATTGTTGGCTTATATTTATATCTATATAGCAGATTTTCTTATACATTTTATGTTTAGAACCAGCATTAGAAATATTTATTGGCAAGTAAAATGAGATCTATCAAAACGATTTTGTCAGATTTTCATAATAAAGTAAGTTCTTTTGAGGTGGACATCGAGAAAGAAATAGTTTTAACGAACTATAGCCGTTAATTTAATAAATTTTCGGTGGTGACCCTTCTATTTATTCTAAAAATAAAGAGGAACACACACAAATATCCTTGTTTCGACGTAGTAAATCGTAAAACTAATCCTTTCCGTTCACGATATCTTTTCTGTGACTGTGATTTTCTCCGATGAATTGAATTATAAAATAATATAACATTGATATTTCTACAAAATTCAAACTTTAATTTGTGGACATTTGGTAGTTATTGATAATGATGCCCCAATTAGCTCTTAAGGCAAACATAAAATCTCAAGGGTCAGCTTTTAGATCTATTTCTTATTTGTTTGTGTTGAGCGCCACCAGTTTTATTTGCTGGAACATAATAATAACTTGATATTATCTACAAAAATGAAAACCCCGGCTAAAAAGAGGAAAAGCAATGAGGTTGGTTTTAAACTGAAAAGACTATATAATTTATTTCTAGGGTTCCACCTAACTTTCAACGTACTATAAGTAGCTTACAAAATAATTTCTGATACTTATTTTAAGTTTCATATAATTTCTGAGTTTTTACATAGGTACTGACTAGAAAAATAAAACAAAGTCTTCGTAACACTGATTACTATATATTAATTCTTCATATTAGAGTAACAGTTTACAACTCTGTTTCTTACAACCATAACAAATAAACAGTGTGTTTATAAGAATAGAACTAAAACATTAATACATCAAAGTGGAATGTGTTGTAACAATTTTAATGTTCAAGTACACGTAAAATATTAGATTTAAACTAGGAGGAAAAACGTAAATTCTCTAATTTAGGTGTGTAAAACATCAAAAAAAAAACAAAAGAGATAGAAAACATCGAGACAAAATAGAAAAATACGCCGCCACAGATAGCAAAGCATTAGCTGAAGGACCATTAATGCAAATAAAGGATATGATTGGTCCTGCATAAATTGTAGAGCTTTTGGAAATGATCTGGCTTTCAGGAAGATATTCAAGCTGAAAGCGCCAACAAGAAAGGCACACTGAATAATGTAGAATTTGAAGAAGTTATTCAGGAAGTTACAGAGCGGAACAAACGTAAAAACAATCTAATACTTTTCGGAGTAAATGAACCAAACCAGGACCATTCTCAAGAGGCAAAAATTGAAAAAGACAAAACTATTATTACGGAAATCCTACTGTCAGTTGACTCGGAAGTTAACATCGAATGCATAAAACCTATAAGATTAGGCAAATATTCAGATAAAAAATCTAGACTACTGAAAATAACGATGGCAGATGAACAAATTGTGCGAAACGTTATTGGTAAAGCAAGAAACCTCAGAACCAATCGCCTATACAAACACTTATCTATCGCACTTGATCCTAGGCAACAGTCTTACTACAAAACCATTAAAAAAGAATTAATCGAGCGACCAAATTTAGGATAAAATAACTGTAGAATAAAATACGTAAAAAATTATTACCGATCATTTAAACTAATAACGTCCAAAAACACCCAAGAACTGACCTGTAGTTACCAAAATTTAAGAGGACTTAACAGCAAAATCTAGCAATTCTACCCATCTGTTGCACAAGGCAAATTTGACTTGATAGCCATAACCGAAACTTGGATACAGAATGAAGTGTTAAGTACTGAACTTTTCCCTTAAATATACAGTGTATACGGAAGTGACAGGAAATACAGATCACAGAATATACAACAGGCGGAGGTGTACTTCTAGCATGTAAAAATGAAATAAAGGTAGAAAAAAATTGAACTACCATATTTTTCAGCTTCATTTCCTACAATTGATATTTTGTGGTGTAAATGTCAATTTAAATTTATAACTATTTATATTTTTGTTATTTATATCTCGATTTATATACCAACTAGTACTAACTTAGACTAATATGTATTATTTTTTGAAGCACTGGAACAAATAAATTTTATTTTAGATACAAAAATACTTGTTTTCGGAGATCTTAATATACCCCACTATGTTTACAATGATAGTAATGCTAAGAAAACCAATCTAATTACCAATTTTGCAAACTTCTTTGATATACAACATAACGGAATATTTAACAATTTAGGTCGTTTACTTGATCTTGTTTTCTCAAACCTAACATGTGAGATTTCTTGAAATAATGCGCCATTAGTACATGAGGACACTTTTCACCCAGCCCTTTTCATTAAAATACAACTTCCCCCAAAATGTACAAACTTTACATCTGCTAATGATCAAAAAGCCTATAACTATAAAAAAGCTAATTATCCAGCCCTATATAATGCTCTCTTCGAAACGGATTGGTACTATTTACAAAATTTTTCGGATGTTAATTTAGCCGTTGAAGCATTTTACATTAAATTGTACAGTTCTTTGGACCAGTAGGACCTCAAATATACAAAAAAGAAAAATTACTTTAACTACAACTACAGCATTAACGACACTGTTTTAGAGCGCATACAAACAATTAAAGATTTAGGTATATATTTTGATTCTGAACTGAGTTTTGTCGAACATATCAAATCTAAAAAGGCAATCAAAATGTTAAGACTTATCATAAGAAACTGTACCTAAATCATTTACTAATTTAAATTGTTCAAAATCATTATATTATTCTTATGCACGATCAAGACTTGAGTACGGATCCATAATCTGGAACCCTTACTATCTAGTTCACAAAGGCGCGTTAGAGCAAGTTCAAAGAAAATTTTTAAAATTTTTATCATTTAGAGACACAGGAGTATATCCTAAGAGGGGTATAGATAACAATTATCTTCTAAGCACATTTTATTTTGAAAGTTTAGAGTACCGGCGAATTTGTTTTATGCTACTTTTTCTATACAAATTATTATATAATAAAATTGACTGTCCTCAAATTCTTTCACAAATTAATTTTTTCACTCCAAGAATGCATTCTCGACAAAATCCCACATTTTACATTAAACGAGCCAATACCAATATGTTGCTAAAATCACCAATACATTGTATGTGCCATTATTTTAACAAATTAAGTCAACATTGTGATATAAACCTTTGCACACAAAATCAGCTGGTAAAATATGCTAAGCAAACTTTTAGTAAATAATTTTAGCTTACTATTCCCTTTATTGATTGTTCCTTTGCGTGTTATGCAGATATACATTTTTTTCGTTATTTATATTATTTTACTTTTTTCAATAATTAGTTCTTATTTTGTTTTTCTTAACTATTACTATCAAATTATCTTTTTTTTAAATTTAATTTTCAATTCACGTAATGCACTATTATCACGTCATTTAAGGTAGTGCTAAACACCTTGTAACACACGATGCTTGGAACTCCTGCATTAGATTTTTATCGTTGAAAGAAACATGGCAGTACTTACTGGTGATTCTGCACTTCAGGCCTTTCTACATGAGAAAAATTTTACATGCGTAGCACCAAAGACTAGCGCTACACTGCCATTCACAAAAAAAAACAAGTAGGATATAGAAAACTATCGTGGAATACCTATTATTAATAACTTTGGTAAGTTACTTGAAATTGTCTTACATACCACATTTTACCCACAAGTTCATAGAAGCATATGTATTAAAAAAACATAGTTTTGTCTCACAACGTTCCACAACTACAAACTTACTTTGCATAACACAGTACTTATGCGAAATTACAGACGATGGCTACCAAGTCGATGTCATTTATACGGAGTTTTCTAAAACCTTTGACAGAAATTATATTCATTGGGCTTTAACCTACAGCTCATTCACTTCTTTGAGTCTTATCTTCTTTACAGAAATTAATTTGTACAATTCATGGGTTACAGGTCTAACAAATTTATATCACCCTCAGGCGTACCTCAGGGATCGGTACTAGGCCCGTTGCTGTTTATTATATTCGTAAATATCATCATAAATGATCCCCGTTGTTCATCTCTTTTGCTGAAGATTTAAAAATATATTATAAAATTAACAGTTTTTCAGACTGCCTTAAGTTGCAAGAAGATTTAAATAGTCTTCATAATTGGTGCAATAAATACAGGTTATCTTTAAATATAAGTAAATGTAATATGGTCTCATTTACCAGCAAAATAAATAAGGTACAGTTCGATTACAACTTGGATGGAATTATCTTGTATCGCCGCGACAGTTTTAAAGATCTAGGTATCACGTTTGACTTTCAGCTATCATATAAAAAGCTCATGAATCTTTCAGAATGGAGTGCTTAGCTTCATTATTCGCAATTCCCGCGATTTTTAAAATATAGATGCATTAAAGATATTATATAATACACTAGTGCGACCTAAGCTAGAATACGCAAACGTGGTATAGAATCCATACTGTGATGTTCACATTAACAGTAATGAAGACGTTCAAAGATGGTTTTCAAAATTTCTTACTATTAAAAATGATCATAGATATTCTCCTGTAGGATATGAACACTACTTATTAAACCGTTTCAAATACCGCTCTATGAAGCAGCGTAGGGACTTGCAAAGTATTATTTATCTCCATTACCTTCGGAATAATGCGATAGATTGCTCACAGTTATTATCGTAAATTAACTTCAGGGCATCTTTTAGGCCAACTCGATCTACATCTTTATTTTATCTACCAAATGCATACACAAATATCTTAAAGAATTCCCAATTATATGTTATGTGCCGCAATTATCAGGTTATTGAAAAAGATGTCGATATTTTTAATAGTGGACTAAGTCAAATTAAATCAAATTTTTCCTAGTTATTCTTGTTTTATATATAAAAATATACTAATGTAAGTTAAGTTCTATATTTAAGTCGTATCTTGTTAATCATAGTTTCGTTCGATTAATTTTAGTTTAGTTTTGTATATACAATTATCATTTATGCTGTACTGTATGTCCGGCCCTGTAATTGGAATGTAAATTCTGTTGGACTCGTGTATGTAAAATAAACTAAAATAAAATAAAATAATCTTACAAAGTCAGTCACTACACATTAAACAATATTAACTTTACACTAATTAATAACCCTTAGTCAAATATATCTCGGGTACCAAATCGAACAGCTTCTCACCACAAAGTCCTGCTGAGTTCTCACCTCAAACCATCCTGCCACTTCCGGCTCTGGCGCGCCCCTGGCTATAGTGATACTCATTAGTCATTAAAACCTTAACAATAGACAACCCATTATTTAATTTTGCAGGTTTTATATAACTACCGGGATCTAAAATAAATTTAAATTTTCTTTTATACAAGAAACGAGGCGATCGAAAAGTTGACCGTTACAGAAAAAGATAAAATAACAGGCAAAAAGGTTTTAAAAATTTTAAAATTTATTAAACGTCAATACGACTTTTCTTAAATGTATGCAATTTGCCGTATACATGGATGTATAAGATTCATAGATCCATGGGTTCTAGTACCTTTTTTTCAATCTTAAAAAAAGTTTGTTTCAAATCGTATTCCCTTGTGAACATTTTACAAACTCTACTAAAATCGGTTTAATACTTTTGGAGATATTTACAAATTGTCAATTTGTTTTCCGCCAGTTTTTCCGTAATATTATTAAGTCATCTTTAACTTCATTCTTCAATAACTTTTTATCTTTGGGTACATTTTAAAGATGTTGGGCTTTTTCTACATGATAGTAAGTTTCTTAGACTTTTTATTGCATGGTAGAATTGGCCACCAAATAGTCCTTATCTTGAATCTTTGTAATTATTTTTTTACTTATTTGATTTGTTGAATTAATAATTTTACAATTCTCATATCATTTCTGGTTTTCATATTCCAAAATATTTATCTGGAAACTACCCATCTTATCATAGACACTTTTGTTATTGGATGATATATCCAAATAAATATTTTACTGAATTGGGATTAACATATAAATGGCGCAAGTGATTATATTTTCTCCTAAAGTTAAATGGGTGAATTTAGGTGCTGAGGTTTTCGAGATTCTATTTCTGTTTTTAATTTAGTAAATAATCTTACATTTGTTTAGATGACAGCTTGTTTGTTTGGGTTTAAGATATCGAGGACGATTGCATTAATTTAATCTTTTTGATTTATTTCGTTTGTATATCAGATCTCAAAACAATGTTTAATAGTGAATGTGAGATGTTTTGTAAATTTAAAATCGTTAATTTATTACATTATATTAAATTGTACTCGTATGTGGGCGAATGCGAACAGCTATTTGACTAATTTCACTTTCGTACACATTTAACAATCTATTTAAATTCGTAAAGTTTGATTCACCCTGGAAAACTGCCTGTATATTTTAAGGCATTAAAATTTTTCATATCTAAGACTTTATTTATCAATGCTTTGTTAATTCCACAGACCGGTTTTACAATCATTGTTTTTTCCAATTTAGAATACAAATTATAATAATTGTCAACTATCACTATATGGAATAACAAACTAAAAGACGTTCAAATTATTCAAATTCTTGTATCGATCTAATAAAATTTAAGGTTTAAGGTTGGTATTAATAAATTATTCAAGGAGACAAGTGTCATAAAAATTGTTTCTTTGGATATTATCGGGTTAAAATTAACTAAGCATTGATAAACCTGGCTCTAATATTTTTATATATGCTTTTCAATAACACCATGGCGAACAAAGACGCAGTAGAATTATCAGATGTACAAACTAAAATTGATGTAAATGGTCAATGTGTCCTATTGTTAAATTTATGTGAAACCGTCGATACTGTTAATTAATGATAGACAGATAGATAGACCTTTACTTCTCACAGCTTAATAATAAAAAAACAATAAATTGGTGTTTTGTAGGTTTGTTAAAAAGTAATATAATGATACGTAATAAAATGGAGTGCTATTGTGATTGACACTAGTAGATACTATCGGCTCGCTAGTACTGTACCTCACGTAGAGACTTACAATTCTGAAGTCCTCCTTGTTCACGTTGCGTATACCTGATTCATACTGAATAAGTAAAAAAACCAGAAATCGGTCTACGAATGGTATAAGTGACGGCCTCAAAGGATTTTCATTTATTTTGTAAACATCTTTTATTAATGGGCATTTGCAATTTTAAAGCTTATACACTTTTCTTTGCATGATATAAATTTCAGTTAGAGTGTGGATGGCTGCTTTATATAATTTTCAATTAAATAAAGCAAGAGGATTACGACTTTGTTACTTTCTAGGTATAATGTTTAGTATTCATTACTATTTGCAGACGAGTTCCACTTCTCTATTGGAACTTTTTGGTATTTTAATGTTTATTATACCTTTATTAGTAAAAATAAAATAAGATCAGTTTCAAAAACCTCTGAGTAATCTTTAGACTCCTCTTATGAATACACAGTTGAGTTTGGTTCGTACAGTGAAATACTTGAAGGTAACTCTAGATTCTAAACTGTCGGGAAAGGAAAATTCAAACGAGAAAAACTTGCACATCTTTATGGACATGTAAACGCATTTTCGAATTTAAGTGTGGTATAAGCCCAAAGACTACTTTTTGAATGTATGCCGCAATGGTAAAATCCCTCTTAATATACCCAGCCTTGGTATGATGATGTAATCAGGACCCGCTCATGTTCCAAGATTAGCAAATTTAGATATAACAAAAGCACTGAGGGCTACTCCAACAGTTGCGATGGAAGCAATTCTAAACCCTACACCATTGAAGTGGAACTTGAGCCAAGAAAGCAACTAACAGATTGTTGAAGAATGGAATGTGGAATATGACAAATCAGGGGCTCTAGCTTTATCGGTAAAAGACCAGGTCGTCTGCCAGTTGGAAGATGACCAGTGCTTTCCATTGTACCAATTTACTATTCCATACACAGTTGTGGTCCCGGCGATCTGGAATAGTATATACACAGATCAGAGAGACAGGAGGGATCTGGTGCTGGTATATATGTATACAAACCAAAGATTCGTACCTCTAGGAAGGACAATCGGAAAATTTTCAATTTTTAATGTTCGATTTGTTTTAGCCCCCTGAATTCCAAAAGCACGGACAGCAATTTTGATACACCCTGTATGTGTAGCGAGAGTCAGACGGCTTTAAGAGCTCTTGAACCAAATAAGGTGATTTCTAAGCTGGTACTGAATTGTTAAAAAATTCTGGGTGAATTATGTGAGCATAACTCTATCAACTTTATCCTTTTTTTTTGAGAAAATCTTTCTCTGGCAAATTTAACAATAATATTGCGTTAGCAGTATTGATAGTTTGGCCTCCATAATTTTTTATGTATTTTCCTCCAGGAAATTTCATTAGCAGTCAGTCATCAGTATCTAGTCATGTCGCTAATATTTCTACCAACATTTTGCAAATCTAACTGTTTACTTTGAAAACCCTCAAATCTACCCATGTCTAGTTTGTCTTTGCTTGCTATTAATAGTTCTACATCGCCTTCTTCGGATGGTCGTACAATTTTAACAATAGGCTATTTCTTCTTTTGTTGGTTTTGATTCCTGCTTACTTACATTTCATAATCAGTATGAAGGGGAAGGCACGCCATCAGATTTTGACCTAATGAAACATACCCAAACAATATGAAATGATAAAATATTCTTACATATGAATCATATAATTTCAAAACCGGCCATATCCTCTCAAAACAATTTTGAATAAAACGCAATAAACTGTCATGAGAAAACTAATGAGTGGATTAATGCATAATTTTGAAAACTTGTCTTTCTGGTGATTTAGATGAGAACTATCTATGAGTAAATAACCATTTCTCTACTGTTTAGTTTAAAAACGGATAATTAAAATGTAGATGGTCGGTTTAGAAACTGAATTGTGGAGTTGGCTGATTTTAAAACTCACTCGTTGGCAGACGGCTGGTTTTGAAATTTACTCATTGTGATTGTATGTTTTGAACCTTGTAAGACCTTTTCTGCAAATTATTATTACTAGAAAAAACATTAAACACTAGACTATATTTTCTCGTTCATCGAATTATGTTTATTTTTATGAGAAACACTTAAAAACTCTTTTTGAAGAATAATTTATTGATCCAGTAAAGTGATCTTTCTAATACAGGCTTTGGTTCTTATCTGAAGCTAACATGCATGAATTACATATTTATAATAAAGCTTATCAATAGGGGATTTACATATGACGTATTTTATTTATGATATGAGGTTATCAGTAAGCTTAACATATGCTATTATGCGTAAAGTATATAATTAATGATAAAAAGAAAAGGGCGTAACAATGGGTAAATGTGTTAACTCCTCCCCCTTAAAAACGGAAGGTGGAGTCCAATTTATTGGGGTCCACCTGGGGTCGTAGTTGTAGGTAGGATGTCCATTGCTTCAATGGTTGGTGAAGTTTCCATTGCTTCAATGGTTGCTGTTGGTGTAGATATGTTGTTCTTGAAGAAGACGGCTAGGTGTTGAAAAGTCTTCTTCTTTTGGAGCCATTTACAGGTAAAAATGAGTATTACAGAAGTAAAAGTAGTAGGATGATCCATGTACAGTTGATGGTCATCACATGTGGGAAGTCCTTTGAATGAATATTATGCAGGTTATTTATCTGCATTTGGGTTGAGTGTAAGTCTTTGAAAGATGGAATAGATGTATCCATAAGTAGAATAGATTTTAAAGAAATATTTAGTAAAAAGAAAAGAAGTACGTGAATTTAAGGGTGCTTTATATGGATATGATAAATTATTAACAAATAACTCACAGTGTGGAGTTAAAGAAATCCTTGTGTTGTGATATAGGGTTTTATAAGTGAATGTCCTTGGGTGACAGGAATATTCAATTGTTGTGGCGGTGTCGATGATGACTGCATATTCAGTTGTCGATAACTGCTCAACATGTGGGCTTCGTAAGTGGACACGTGAGAGGTGACAGTATGAATCGGCTGGTCTATGTCTCAGGAGTTCAACAAAACATTCCTTGGAGTTTTGGAGATGGTTTTCCAGGAAGTAAGAATCTTCTATTTCTGCTGGTACTTTATCCATCCATTGATAATAATCTTCTGAGTCAATAGCCAGGAATTGTTTTGGAGTAATCACAGTATAGTTTTGATTTGGTATAGGAATAATTTGTAAGAGGGAAATAATAGTATGAGGTGTTAAGATTGGTACAGCGATAGAAATATAAATTATGTTATCTATTTGTGAAAAATATGATTTAAAAATTTGATAATAAGAATAAGCTTGTTTGAATTCCAACAAATTTGTTTTTGGATATAAAAATTTAAGTGTGTTGAGAATTGTTTGAATGTCTCTAGTATTTAGTAAAAATGGACTTATCGTTTCTAATCGCAAGAAAGTAATTGTTTGTTCTATTTGTTGGAAGTAATACAAAATTGACTCTAATTGGTTAATTATTATTTGTCTCTGAAAATTTGTATCCAATCTATTTTTTTAGATATTGTAAATTATCTTTTAATTTCCTCTGATTATCTAAGATTTTATTCATCATGATATTTGTTTTATTTACAAATGATGATAGTAAAGAAGTACGCAGATTCAATTCATGTGTTAATGTTTTCTCATTATTTAGGAGAATATTTAGTTTTCTCTATATTACCAACGAAATTAAATAGACCTCTCTTTACACGTTTTACTCGTGTATGTGAGTTAAAATGTCTAGGAATTAACTTTTTATATTCCTCATTAATAATATGCTCTAAATTCTCTGCTTGGTTTAGTAATGATATATCAATTTCTCCATTATTTTGTAATTTATCAAAATGTAAGTATCGTTTAACATAAAAATTGTGTCATAAAATGTGTTAATTAATGGTGTTAAGTCAATTTTATTGATAAACATGTGATAGTGACTAATGAGATGAACGTTTGTTCCCATAGTAAGAAAAACTGTGGGGTGAACCACGGGGTCGAAGGTTATATCTCCCGGTGCTGGTTGAAGGGATATTAAGAGAGATGTTAGGAGTATGAGTGGCAATGACTGGAAAGTTGGTTTCGTCATTATCGTTCTGTAACAAATTGTCAGTGTTAATAATGTCTGTTTTTCGCTGTTTTTGAATGTTGTTTTTTATGTATTTTACCGGCAGTGGTTGTTAGTGTTATGTCATTGTCATGTAAAACTTTTACTTTCTTAAAACGAGGCAAATATTTTGCAACACGATTTCCTGTTCGAATGTACACAGATTGATCCTGTTGTACTGGTTCGGGGTCATTTAGATTAATATTTCTGGAATTAATGATGTTATTTTTAGTCATTTGTCTTTTGTTTTTAGTAGTTTCGTACAACTTTTGCATTTGTTGTTGATGGGTTTCAATATAATGAGAGATAATTGCTCGAGGTGTCATATCAAAAGGATTCGTCCTTGGACCATG
This sequence comes from Rhamnusium bicolor, assembly GCA_029963845.1. Taxonomy (NCBI): domain Eukaryota; kingdom Metazoa; phylum Arthropoda; class Insecta; order Coleoptera; family Cerambycidae; genus Rhamnusium; species Rhamnusium bicolor. The sequence goes on along the minus strand of JANEYF010002189.1, from coordinate 132,357 downwards.
AATAATTTCGAAAGGTGTCATACATGTAACAGAGTGTATTGAGTTGTTATATAGCATAATTGCGAGTGTCATTAGATATTTTATGGGTTTTTGGTGTTCTTGTTTTAAGCTACGAATGACGTCGGCCAATGTTGAATGAAATCGTTCAACTGGTGAGTTTGAATTGGAATGATATGGTGTTGTGAAATGTAATGTAACCTTATGTAAGTGGCAAAAATCTTTAATTAATTGATTGCTGAACTCCGTTCCATTGTCTAATGTAATTTTGTTAGGTATTCCCATATGAGAGAAAAATAGTAGTAAATTTTCCATAATACATGTACTGTTTTTGTGTTCTAAGTAATATGCTTGTCCAAATTTAGAAAAAGGATCTAAAATAGTAAGGAAAGCTTCCTGGTTAATAAAAAAATGTGTCAATATGAATGTTTTCAAAAGGTATAGATGGTGTCTCTGTAAGTTGTAATTTTATTTTTTGTGGTTTTTGGTCGTATTTAGAAGTTAGTCAAGTGTTACAAGTAGTGTTGATGAAGTTGGTAACATCTTTTTGAATATTCGGCCAGTAATATGTTCTTTGTATTGATTTAGTTGTTTCTTTTATTCCTCGGTGACATGTTTTTTCCTGGTGGTGATATTTTATGATGTCATTTTATTCGTTTTCTGAAGTAATATCATCCAATAATTTGTTTGAAATTACGATTTTATTCGTACGATGATATAGCAGTGATATTCGTAAAATTCGTGTACTTTTCCTTTCTAAAGTTTAAGTTGAGAATTTAATACAAGTATTACCATCAATTGAAATAAATTGTTTTAAAAATTTCAGTATATTGTCATCATCAAGTTGTGTTCTTAGTGTAATAAAATGTCTTATGTTGTTAAAAATAGTTTTTGTTTCGCAAATTTCGCTTGGTGTTGTATTTGATTCAGTTAAAATAATTTGATTTTTTGTAGGCATTTAATGGTTGTTCTGTGTATGGAAGTGTAAAAACTGGGTCTTCTTGTGCTGTATGTTGCGTTTGAATGTCATCATTTGAAGTCTCAATTTCATGAATGATTTGATTGACTTTATCCATATCATCATTGTTGTTTTCGTTTAAGATGTTATTAATTAACTGATCTAAGTCGTCGTCAATTTGTACTTGCGTGTTCATGTTGTCATCTTCAATTTCGTTAACATTACAATCTTCGATCTTGATGCGACTTAAGGCGTCTGCTACTTTGTTTTGTGAACCTTGTTTGTATCTTATTTCGTAGTAAAATTCGTCTAATTTTAATTTCCATCTGACTAATTTAGAATTCGGTTCTTTAAGAGAAAATAACCATTGTAAAGGTTTATGGTCAGTGTAAATAATGAATTTTGTTCCGTATAGATAGGGTCTAAATTGCTTGCAGGCCCAAACAATTGAGAGTAGGTCTTTCTCGATGGTTGAGTAGTTGATCTCAGCTTGATTCAATGTTTTAGAAGCATAGCAAATTGGTTTGTTGGATTGCGAGAGTACTGATCCTATCGCGAAATTTGAAGCATCTGTTGTTACTTCAAAGGTTTTTGAAAAATCAGGGTATGTCAAAATCGGACTGTTAATTAGCAAGTTTTTACATGTGTGAAAACAATCTAGATTTTCTTTAGTTAAAACAATTTTAGCGTTTTTCCTGAGACATTGTGTCAAAGGTTTTGTAATTTTGGCAAATTTATTGATAAATTTACGGTAGTATCCAAGTATACCTAAAAATGCTTTAATGTCTTTAGTAGTTTTAGGGATGGGATAATTTTGAATAACTTTAATTTTATCAGGGTTGGGTTTTATTCCGTCATGTGTTATAATATGTCCTAGAAAAGCTACTTCTTTTTTATAGAAATTCGGATTTATCAAGTTGGATTTTTAGTTTGTGTTTTCTGAAGGTGTCGAAAACTTTTTTTAAGGTTTGAAATGTGTTCTTGTAAACCATTAGAAAATACGATTACATCTTCCATATAGATTAAGCAAATTTTATTTTGGAGTTCTTTTAGAACATTATCCATGCATCGTTGGAAAGTTGCAGGGGCATTTTTTAAACCAAAGGGCATTCGAATAAATTCATAATGTCCGTTATCAACCGAGGAATGCAGTTTTTTCTACTGAATCCGGGTGCATTTCAATCTGGTGGAAACCTGAGGCTAAGTCTATTGTTGAAAAATATGTACATCTACCTAATTTATCTAAAATTTCTGTAATATTAGGAATAGGATATCTATCTTCAATAGTTTTTTCGTTTACCTTTCTATAATCTATGACTGACTAATCTCCATTTCTTTTTTCCGCTGGCATCTAACTTTTTCGGAACAATCCAAATTGGTGAAGAAAAAGGGCTCTGTGATGGTCTGAATTTGTTTTCTCACTTCTTCTTTATGTATGTAAGGATATCTATAATTTTTTCGTGTAAATGGGCAAGTTGTCTGTCGTTTTTATCTCATGTTTTACAGCGTTTGTGAAAGTCAATTGGTCATTTGGTTTTGAAAAATATCAGTGCATTTTTTACAAAGTTGAAATAGATTAGTTTTCTCTTCTTTATTTAAATGCTCTGTACGTAATAAAGAACTAATTTGATTTGTTTCAAGTTTTTCTTCCGGTGTTATCAATGAATATTTATATGTATCATAATTTGTTAAATTTGAAAATCGCAACTCATTGGGGTCAAATGATAAAGATTGTGAACTGCAATTATGTAATTCGAATGTTAATAAATTATTTTTAACTGAGCTTATCATTTCTGGTACATGATAATTAATATTTGAAATTTCGTGTATAAATAAATCAGTGTTATTAGGAATGTTGACTTTCGTTTCAACTTTACGTATTTCTTTTGCTGGAATTGTTATTAATTTTGTTTCTTTAAGTGGATTTTTTATCAAAGGTTTTTTTGAAATGTATCGGTAATTGACAATAATTATTAAACAAAATATTGTTTGAAAATGAAAAATTTAATTGTACTTTTTAATATCTTCAAGTCCTAATGCTCCGTCAAAATAATCGTGAAAATCATATAAAATGACATAAAATTTGAATTGAATTCTGGATATGCTGGAATTTGTGCTTGTTCGTTTATTATAATTTCTCCTATACCGGTTTTAATTTTCACTGGTTCATTAATAATACATTCTGGACAAACGTTTTTTATGATTGAAGGCTTTAAAATTGTTTTTGAGCTACCTGTGTCTAATAAGAGTTTAATGGGTGGAAATTGCAGTTGTATGTAATGTAATGATTTTGCTGTAACAATTGTGTTACATTCTACTACGTTGGGTGATTGTCTGGGTGATCCTCTGTAAAATTTAGTATTTCGAGTTCTTCCGCTATTTCTTCGTCCCAGTCTTCTTCCGGTTCCTGTACTGGTGGAAGTGGAGGATTCAAGTCCATTCTAGCATAATTGTTGAATGTTTCATCTAGTGGAGTTGGTAAAGGTTGACTAGTAGTAGGGTCTATCGTATAGTATTGTGGTGTTATGTCAGCTTGCGTGTGATGCATTTCTGTCTGTGGGAAACTCTTGAATCGTTGTCTTGTAGTTCTGTTGATTGAGGAAGTTTCCATAGGTGTAGGGCGTGATATATTCCTAAACTGTGGTTGTTGTTGTACAACCTTATTTATTGATGATGTTCCATTAGAATTGGACGTGTGTTATTCATATTTCTTGTATTCCAGAACTGTTCTTGTCCATGTTGTCTAGTCATTGGGGAATTTTGTCTATATTGTTGCATTGTATTATAGTTTGGTGTTGATTGTATTGTTGCGTCATATTATGCGTCATATTATAATTTGGTGTTTGAAATGAATTGTATCGTGTTTGAAAAGGTGTCTGTTGATGTGAAATTTGATTACGATGTATTAGTGTTTTATGTGTTGTATTTTGTGAATTAATTGTTTTGCTGTAATTTGAGAATTGTTCTTCTATTGATACAAAAGATATTGTGTCTAGTAAATTATCAATTTCTTTCGTTCTGACCATTTGCTTGAAATTAAGAGGTAAATTTCGAACATATGTGTCTAAAATTAATCTTTGGTAAACCTGACTCATTGCTTCTTTAACCGAGAATGGTTCAGAAGACTGTCTCAATTTAGAAATCAAAAGGGATTGATAACTTAGTATTTTGTTTCCGAAAGAGGTTAAAGTTTCTTTTCGGGGGTCTATTATTAAATGTATTAATTCAGTCTGTAATGCAGGAAGATCTCTAGAATCTCCAAATGTACTTATTAGAACTGTCTTAATGTCAGTCCAACTACTTAATTCTAATCTAGAGGCTACGTTGATTTGGGCTTGGCCACATAATTTGCTTTTAATTGCTTTAATTACAAATTCATCTTGAGGTATACTTTCTCCTGTTGCGTATGTCTCTACTAGTTCATCGCATGCAGAAACAAAGTCATTAAGAATAGATGGAGTACCATCAAATTTGGGAATTACATCCACAAAAATTTTGAACAATGGAAGTTAGGTGCACTTGTACTAGGCACATTTAAACTTGGTGAAGTCATTTTGCTTCTTGTAATGATAAACATTATTTAAGTAAAAAAATGAGTTTTATAAAATATTTAATGTGTAAAAATAATGTAAAAAAAATGTATCAAAATTGTTGAAATTCTAAACCTATATAAGTGCCAATATGAATTTGACACTTATAAAAAAATTAATTCTGATATTCAGGCAAAATTAATTTATACTTCGATATGCGTTTGAAGGAGTTAAAGTACCAATCTTAGCAAGAAAAGGAAAAGGAACACTTACTATTGACTCAATGTATTCTTCTGTTCTTTGAAGTCTTCTTTTTTGGAACTCTTTATTCTCCTGGTATTTAAACAATCGACAAATCTTCAGATTTCTTAATTCTCCTGGACACTTGTACACTCGACTTACTGATCCTACCGACTGCGCCAATTATGTTTATTTTTATGAGAAACACTTAAAAACTCTTTTTGAAGAATAATTTATTGATTCAGTAAAGTAATCTTTCTAATACAGGCTTTGGTTCTTAACTGAAGCTAACATGCATGAATTACATATTTATAATAAAGCTTATCAATGGGGGATTTACATATGACGTATTTTATTTATGATATGAGGTTATCAGTAAGCTTAACATATGCTATTATGCGTAAAGTATATAATTAATGATAAAAGAAAAAGGCGTAACAAGGGGTAAATGTGTTAACTATCGAGAGCTTCACATGCCAGGTCATTCTCTGTATTTGTGGCCTCTGATTTTTCTATACCTACATACAGACTTAGGTTGTCCCAAACTCCACCAGTTTTGTCCATAGTGAGCCTGTAAGAGTGCTGCGACATCAGCAATCTTACAGGTTAAGTCTAAGTACTAGGAATTAATAATTCTCTTAACCACTTCAAAGTAAGACAAAAACTGTGGCTAAATTCTTTACTGTTGTATGATATAGCAAATAATTGCCACGGAATTGGCAAGCATCCATCACACCACCGAAAATTTGGCTTTTGATTGGCTAGTGGAGATGGGCGAGTTTGTTCCGAAAATCACATTGGAAATGGTCGATTCTGATTTTGACGTCGAATTTAAACCGCGAATTTTGCTGAGGTAACATTATTTTACAGTTGGATAGTTCTTAATATACCGAAAACATTGCTGTGCGCAACTTATTTTATGGTAAATTTCGAGATGGCGGTTTTTTAAACTATATGATTCATATGTAGGTATTAAGCAATAAATCTGTTTTCTTTATAAAGATGGGAAGAAAAATAAAAAAATAATTACGTACTGACCGTCATCTTGAGGGGAAAGGCTTGATGTGGCCGAGTCCAATAGCAGGCGCCAGCTTGCGAAGTCGCTTGTCTATCACGTTTACGCCCACTACCCGATGTTAAAAGTAATTAAATATCTCTGAATAAATAGTGTTTATAAAACGTATACGTAAATAACACGTACATAGATAGGTAAACAGTGCGAAATTAAAGACAACGAAGGTTAACTTTTTTAAAATGTCTTATTCGATTTCTTCAGAGAATAAAATAAACTTGTGGATTAGTGGTTTTTCGGAGTTGCAATTTAATGGCGCAGAATTATAATGCACAATCTGTAAAAAAGTGCTTTCGAGCAACTTCAAAGCAAACATTAAGACACATTTTCCTCAAACAGTCATAAAATGTGTGTGAGTGGTAGTATTACTGATAGTGACAGGCAAACAAATTTTAACTTACATTTAGTGGTAATGATGGTTGGTTGTAATATTGTGTGGACAACTAGATAATCCACCATTTAGAGAATTTTTTGCAAAAATGTATTAGTGGACAGTAGGTATAGCAATGATCAGGTACCATCGGAAACTACACTAAGAAAAACCATTCATCACAAAAATGTGACAGTATGACACAAAAAATGTGTACTAAACTAAATAACAAATGTCTCGATTAGAGTGGATGAAACCACTAATACTTGCGGTTGGAAGGTGGCAAATGTTTTCGTTACATCGGAGGAAAATTGTTCAATGCACTGATTTCATCTAAAGTACTAGAAACTACAAATTCTAGCACTATAGAAGATGTAGTTCACTGCACTGCAGGTACATTTTTCAATTATCGCGAAACATTGCTCAGGCAGTAAAACAAAAATTCGAAACTGTTTTGGAAAACAATCTAGGATTTCTTACGATGTCAAGTATATTGGACCTTTTAAATGATAAAGTAGACTTTTCTACAGAAGACAAAAATGTGGAGTCTCTGAAAAAATTCAGATATTTTAAATATGCGCCAATGACATCTATCGATGTTGAATGGCCCTTCTCACAATAGAAATGGATTTTTAATTAGACGCGTTGGAGATTAACTCCGGAACATTTACAACAAATATTAGTAATATACTTGTGATCGCAAGTTAAAAATACATGTTTGTTAGGGCCTGCACTGCAGTCTCGATTATCGGATGATAACATGCAAGGAAACTATTGTTGTAATAATGATAGAGAGAGAGACAGTATCATTGATTAGTGTTAACCGAGACTGAAAGTACCGGCCCTTAGTGTTACATTCACCAATACTTACAGCCCTTTTCGTGTTAACTTTGGCTGTTACCGAACTCGCCAAAATAACCACAAGGTAAGATAATTATGTCATATATGCATAAATATTTTACGTAGTAACACATCAGCTCTAGGCAACCTTGGTATTAACGTAATTTATCGCAGCTTCCCGATCTCTAGTAATCACTAATATGTTCTAATACAACTCCATATTTTTAAAAACAATTCGGTTCCCATAAATTAACCGACATTAAATGGGTAATGCATAATAGAGTTAAACCGAATATATGCCCAGTGAGGTGTTGTTTTTGATTATTTTCTTTTCACTTTGCAATTATTTAATATTTTTACTCTATCTTCAGATTATTTAAAAATAAGAGAATTCTTAACATAAAAACGGACTGATTGATTTAACAGCAGATATTACCCTTCTTCGAAGGGTATGAAATTATAGAATGAAACTTTTAAAAATGGACAGGGAAGTCGGATGAATAATTATTCGCGAATAAAAAACTAAAAATTACAAACCATTCTCACAATTTTAGCACCATTACCCATTTAGTCAAGAAGAGTATCTAAGAAAATCAACTTATGAATATTGGGGGCCATGGAAATGTAAACTCTATAAACTTATTTACAGATAGGTTTTTACCAAATATGTGATGGAGATTCAGAAAACAATCAACAGCAAAATATTTTATCTTCTACTGTGAAGGAAGGAGCAGTCATTATAAATTACAATCATTTTTGAGGATTTGTACTTAAGTAAATAATAACAATAAAAAAAGAAACTTGTCTTTCTCGCCTAAAAAAAAATCTTTTAAAACAAGATATAATTGTGCGAATGTAAAATTTTATTTCCTACTTTTACAAAAGTGATAATTCTGGATTAAAATAAAAAAACCGTTGCCAATTACTTGGGGATCAGAACTTCCTCACCGTAGTAGTAAAACTCGACGTGTGGTGGAGTATATAATAAAAGTAATTTTTGACGTTTCAAAAGTCACATTTTGACGTTTCAAAAAAGTCAAATTGGTGAAATGTCACTAATATTTTTTTAGACATTGGGACCGATTTTGCCCATCAACGAACTCAATCTCTTCCTTAACCTCTAGAATGAGTGTACCAAATTTGAAAGCTTTATCTCAAAAACTGCAGCTGCTATCGCGAGCCACACAGACAGATACACACACAGACAGACAATTTTTTCTGTCTAAAATTTTGTGTATCGTCATAATTCGTCGAGATTCGTTCAGAAATGCATTAAAAATTTTCTAAATTTTTTTTCACGAATACATAACTTCATCACTTTGAGGGGTGAGGAAGTAATAGTGCATAATTATAAAGGTATTGGAAATTAATTAGTTAAAACAATGATGATTAAAAAATTTCATTAGCGAAGTTTTCGATAATGATAAGTGAGTAAATTTAGGATATTTAAGAAATCAGGGATTCAATTTTGGAAATAGTGTACCTAGTAGTTACATAATAATCCTAGTGTACTTATAACATAAAAATGACCGTTGGAATATTTATATAATATGTGCTTGAGTTCGCGTTTGACAGACTCCACCAAGCCATTTTTTGAAAATTATGTATTAACGGTCATATAAATTTTTATGCATAAAAAAAGTATGTCAAAACTATAAAATTTACTTGAATATACAAGAAATCACTACAATACTCATCAAACAATTAACACTGGCGGACAAAAAAAAATACATTTTTTGTAACATGTACCTGAATAACATATCCACTGGAATAAAGCCTTCTGATTACAGAAATGACACGAAAAAAGTTGTAACACGTAAAGTTTTCTTGTTACATTAATAAAACATTATGGACAAGAATAACATTATTGTTAATTTCACTTAACTATTTATTGCTTTATATCAATGATGTATAGACATATATAAGGCTTACATAGATATATCTACAAAGATAGAGAATAATTTTTGGAAAACATGCTCAGTTAATTTTTTCTTCTATGGGGGTCAAATCGTCTCGCTTTAAGAACCAACAGTAATCACCCGTTATGGATGGATCCCATCGTCCTTGAAACGAATTTCCATTGTCCTGATATCTTGATGAAATCTTTCTCCTTGCTCGACGCTTACCGCATCCAAATTTTCAGGAAAAAAAATTAATGAGAATGCAGAAAGTGAATTTATAAAGACACAGGGCAACCAAGCGTTTGGTACGAATCTAAAATTTTGCTTACTAGTTGCTTGTAGTACTCATTCTTCTTGATCCCTAAAAATCCCATGACTACGCTTACAAATAAGTTCCAAGCTCTGAGTTTCTGTCTGTTGAGTGTTACTTTAAAATCCAAATCATCAAGCAATTTCCTAATTTGAGGACCAATGAAAATGCATTCTTTAAGTTTGGCGTAACTTAAATGGGAGAAAGGTTGTCTTAAGTATTTAAATACTTCACCATCTTTATTCATAGCCTTCACAAAATTTTTCATTAGCCCAAGTTTAATATGAAGAGATGGCAAAAGAACATTTTTAGGGTTTACAAGGGGCACATATTTAAGATTATTAGTTCCTGGTTCAAATTATTTCCTTTCCGGTCAAATTCTTTTCACATCATGTTTTTTACTGCACAACTGTCCCACAAACAAAGAAAACAGCAATATTTTGTAAAACCTTCTTGAAACCCTATTAAAATGGCTATTACTTTTAAATCCCCACACATTTGCCATTTATATTTGTTGTAATTATTTTATTTAAAATGGTGCCCTTACTGTCATAATCCTCTTTTATTGTTACTGAATGGGCAATTGGTATAGATAGTTTTAAATTTCTATTATGTAGTAATACAGCTTTTAACCTGTATTTGGAGGAATCTATGAATAAGCGCCACTCAGAAGGGGAATGCTCGATATTAAGTTCCTGCATTAAACCATTAATATAAATACGCGCGCATAGTGAATTTTCCATATTATAAAATATCAAAAATGTTGAATTTTTTTGTAAAAATCGTAATCTTTGTTTCTTTAGCCAGTAAGTTCCACGCCTTAAGTCGAGAACCAAGAAGTTCTGCTTGTTATTTTGACAGCTCCAAGTCATTCAATTCATTTTGAGCAATTAAGTGAAGATCACTAAAACTTTCTGAAATATACAAAGGGTCGGCACACTGGTCTGGGTTGTCTGAAGGGTCGTTACTATTTCCATTAACTCCCAAAACAATATTTTGCCAATCTAAAGGCGCAGTTGGCAATGCATTGTGAGCAACAGGGCTGATGGCAAATTCGGATATTTTATTTTTTCTTTTTCTTTTTAGGAATATCCCTCAGTTCTTGTTACACAAACATAACAACATCGAAATGATTAGTGGCTTCTCGCCTTACCATTCGAACCGCAAAATGCATGCATTTTCGTTTCTCTTTTATCCACTACACTAGCGACATGCTACAATTTACACAACAAACGTGGGGAGCCCATTGCTTGTCTTGATCTCCGACTAAAACTCCAAAATATAGAAAATACGCATTGTTTCAGCAATCGGATCGCAGATTTATCACCAATCAAAATGGTTAACAGAAGAGTTCGAAAATTTACCAATTACACCACCTAGTTTCTCTGTGATTAATTCCAACGATTTCATTAATAAGGTGAAAAATATTCGGTTGAATGAAGGTGAAATTTTGATCTCCTTTGACGTTTGTTCATTGTTTCCAAGTGCTCCGCTACCACAGACCTTGGACTACCTTAAGGATCTACTCGAATTAAAGAATCTCAGTCAAGATGTAGTAATAGAAAATCTTCAACTCACTAAACTTTGCATGAAACAAAATTGTTTTTGATTCAACGATAATTTCTTCGAACAACATGAAGGAACAGCAATGGTCACCATTCATTGCCAGTCTCTTCATGAACAGATTCGAGACAGAAGCAAAAGAAGAATACGAATATTTCTCTAAGATTTGGCTTAGGTATGTGTTTGATACAAAAGTCGCTGATATTGACAACTTTGTATCTAAATTAAACACGTTTCGCGTCAGTAAATTGACATATGAAATTGAAAACTCTGGACAACTACCATTTTTAGATGTACATATTCATAATTAGAAATAGTGAAAATAAGTTAGAATTTGACATATACCAGTACTCTAAGATATATCCCTAAGCACTGTCACCATTGTGGTCATCACAAAATGGGGAACTTTAATTTTCTATTAAGCTTCCCCCTCAATAAGGAGAGGCTTGAAAAAGAAAAAGCTTTGATTAAGGATATAGCTATGCGAATAATGAATATCCTGAAGTTTAATTGATATAATAATTAGGAAACGAACATTTAAAGAGTCGACCTTTCAGAATGAAAGAAAAAATCCGAAATTTGTATCAATTCCATTCGATCCTCGATTCACCCGTGGTATTGGTAAGATTTTTAAAGATGTAGGTATGACAGTGGTTCATTCATCGGGAAACAAACTACAACAACTTTTAGGCAATCCAAAAGACAAAATTGAAACAAACTATAAGTCGGGGATTTACGAAATTAGCTGTAACGACTGTAATCAAAAATATGTTGGACAGACTAGACGATCAATTAAAACTAGATTAAAAGAGCATATGGCCCATCTCAAATATGGTAGAACAGATAAGTTTAGTGTTGCCCAACATGCGTTTGAGAACAAACATAAAATAGATATTAGCAATTTAAAATAATTAGGAATGTAACAAATACTAGAAAGCTGGATGCAGTTGAAAGTTTGGAAATCATAAAGTGTAAAAATAGTATGAATTGACAGAGGGCCTATCCAAAATAACCCGCTTTATTGGTTAGTGGGTTACGGTTCACCGAACTGTGACAATAGTTTAGGTATGAATAGGGTAGATCGTTAGCATAATTTTAGTTTTAATCATCTCCAGATGATGCCAACTTGGGTGGCGAAACGTGCGTCGAGTACAGTATATAGTGTTTTGGTGTTTCGTGGAAAACTACGTCAGTGTTACACTTTATTCATATTTTCAGACAATGACTTCGCTTGTGATTTCAAAAGGAATTCTCCACAAATATAATAAAACTTGTCAGGTAAGATTTTGCAACGTTGGCGCGTTTGACTGGACATTTTTGTCATAACAGAGTTATGTAGACAAACGAAAACACTTTCTAACAGATACAATTGGGCACTTGGAAGGTCGAAACAAGACTGATACTGAAAATTTCTCACCTTACTTTAACTTGCTCTTCTAAAATTGCCGATCAATCATAAAATTTATTACCTGGCAATATAGTAGGGTCTATTTTGTTCACACAAAAATGGTACGTATTAGGACTTGTTGTATATTTTTCAGTTAATAGGGTGGTATTAACAATATAAAAACAATAGTGTGAACTGTTACAAAAATTGTGTTGGCCAATGTAATTGAAGTATTTCTATTCTTTCGTGAAAAACTCTAATTTACTATAGAAATACATTTTTTATAATAACAGTAACAAAGTTTTTAACTGAACAGGGTCTCTGTTATAATTTACGAAACCATTATAAAGTGATTTTTTTTTTCTAAATTGTTTATTTTACCAAAATTTGTTAGTTGTAAATGCACGTCCACTTCAGATGGAAGAAAATATCACTAGCAATTTGGACAGAGGGGCACTTTCACCATCTTTGTGACTATAAGAACCAATATATCGATAGTGTAACGGACACTTATGGTAAGTACACTTTTTGACAAAAATGAGTTAAATACACTAAACAACTGTAAACTTTACAGTTGTTGTTTAGTGTATACAACAACTCATTTCTTACCAAAAATGCACTTGCCATATACGTGTGCTACACCATCGATATTTAACTTTAAACTTAATTATTAATATAAGTTGTTTCGTCCTCCCGGACGCCTCTGTACAGTTCCTTACTCCCCTCTCAAATTCATTCCTCCGCACTCCGTTCCCGAACCTAACAGACAGACGACTTAGAGCGATGCAACTGAGAAGAGCAGTAGGCAGCAGGTGCAAACTCGCAGGATTTACGTTTTTCATGTGTGCATATTAGTTTTAATGCTGTGCCGTACTCATTCGTTATTACCACTAGATTGATGGATTCGTTTTAATGTACATATGTGCAACCACAATTGCAGAGCTAGTGATCACCATTTTACATATCTTCCACGAGCAAGACACCATCGACAAAGGGGCCCCGAGTTCAAGAATAAAGAGTGTCCAACACCATACCACTGGCTTCATATTAAACCTTCGACAAACTCGAACCACCCAGGGGACGGGGAACAACTACATAGGCCGAGCCACCAATTCATCGTTATTTATTTTAATATTGCATTCATACATATATATTGAGTTGTATTTTCAACAAATAAAGCCTTTTGTAAATGAAATTTAAGACGGGTGTTTCTTGTCATTATTTCGCCAAATGTAGTGGTATTCTACCTATCTGCAAGGTATTTAATAAATGATAAGTCCAGCGACAAAAATAAAATAAACCCACTACATTTCATAAGTAGTCTAATTAACAATATTGTACAGTCGTTTTTTTTGTTTATTATTGTAGAATTAGATTAAACTACATATATTAATAATTATATTAAATTAAAGTTCAATATATTATATCTTATAGACCCAAAATGGTGGATGTGACGCACTGAAACGTTGGCTCATAATTGAAAATTATTATTGTCAGTAAATTTTAACTGTAAAGTGCTCGTATATGTTCTTCCAAAATATGAATATACTAGGTTTGTAATTTATTTGACAAATTTGTCAAATAATGTCTCTTACAATGCCAAAAAGAGCGACAATGTGATTCTTTTCTACCACTATTTGTTATGTACGCAACGGTGGAGAGATAATCTCGCAAACCGCTTGTGGTTTATAAAGGTAAAACCTACTTCACTTTGATTAAATTTCGATTTATTTATGATTAATAACCATAATTGATTTTCGTATATCTCTCAGCCTTAGGGAAATAAGCCAATTTAAGATAAGAAGTATTTTATATTAAAGCTAACTAAAGCTTGTGGGCGTAATTCGTATTGAATTTCAGTATTGCAGACATTAATTAATAAATTAAATATTAATCGTCTTAATTTATAAAGCAAATGTGTTTCATTAGTGCAACCTTATGAAAGTGGAAGGCAAGTGATAATCACAATATAACTTATTTACATATATTTCTTGAAAAATAATAAATTAATTAATGTAGGTAGGTTTGTCTTATAATGAATAAATTAATTAATGGATATTACATAAGCATCTTTTCAAATCTAATATGATAACAATAAAATACCTATAGTTTATTACATATATTTTACACTGTCATTCTTATCTGAATACGCTAGTATAAAAGTTTTAGGTAGATAATAAATTAAACACGACACTTCAAATATATTTTATCGCAGAAACTATTAAAATAATTATAGTAGGATAAATCGTTTTAGTGACAGGACGTGCGGGGTAAGACGCGACATGAGGGAGGGAAATGTCTAACACATGACATCTTCCGTCTTTTACACCACCTACATTAAAGCAAGAAAGATGACTGTTGTTTCTGTTGGCACGCGACCGAGGCGGAGTTTCACTTACATTCTGTGATGCTTCAGGTCCACACATCGTTTTGTTACCGATTTGTTTAGCAGTGCGTTGTAGGATATAGCATTAATAATTATTTTATGTATGTTTATTTGCTGGTATGTTTTTGAAAATAATTTAAGAAGGTTATCGTATTGCAGTGAGTTGTGTAATATGTGGTAAATGTAAACTCTGACTAACGTTCTCCATCCTACAATACACAAACTGGTGAAAGAAGGTGCCCTCCCAAAAAAACAACGATCTGACGCCAGTCAATCGAAAACTCTAGGCCCATCGTTAGCAAAACTTTTAAGAACTTTAGTTTACGACGCGTATGAGAAAAATGAAATCCAAATTATTGACATGGTAGACAGAAAATTAAAAGAAATGGATTATTATCTAAGATATACTAAAAGAACTTTAGGAACTTGTATGAGAAAAATTGGATTTAAATATCAGACTATTAATAAACGCATGGCGATTATGGAAAGCAGACGAACAGTGGATTGGAGAGATTTATATCTAGAAGAGATAAAGGAACTCAAAAGGGAAAAGAGACCAATTTATTATCTAGATGAAACTTGGTATGATACTCATTACACCGTAAAAAAAGGATGGACTGATGGATCTAGGAAATGTCAACCAATCTTATTACCCCCTAATAAAGGGACTCGGTTGATTATATTACAATGTGGATCAGTTGATGGATGGGTTGATAATGCATTGAAACTGTGCGGAAAAAACATAAAAGAGCTGTATCGTATACGCAATTTCTCAAAGATTTCAAAAATGTGGAAACGTTAGTACAGAGTGTATTATATTTAAAATAGGAAATTAAGGGCCATTTCAGATCAAACCGGAAATGCTACAAAATTGAAATGTTCTTCAAAAACGGCATTTTAATTCTTTTGCATATTCCTCAAAGTTTATTGTTTTATTAAAAAAATTAAGGACGTAGCTTCCCGATATTGTTTTTAAGAGTTAAATAGTATATGATTGTTTTTGTATCATAATCTAGAAAACCGTTCTACGCAATAACTAAAACTCGTATCTCCACGTATTATTTCCTGACTAATATAAATATGCCAATAAAAAACTGCATTGCACAGAAGTTATGTTATAAGTTATAACTAGAGATCGCAATTCAGGTAGTCATTTCGCGAATATCAGGGATTAGCTCCTGTGCGAACATATTCTCTTGTGCAAAACTTATACAGGGTGTCTCACCAGGAACTACATCGATCGATATAGGGAAGAGGGCGTACCAGAAAATTTTTAAAATTTAGGGAATTACTAATGGCAGTGTGGTCAATCCAACCAATATAATTACAAGCATCTGGCACTTCAGGTTATACCGGAAGTCGATAACAATTTGCTTATTTTAAATGGAATACCCTATATATTTTAGGGTTTTCGAAATGGGCATAAAATTCTTAGTCAAAAATATGTAAAATACCGTATGCCTAAACCCAGCCGTTTCAGAGATATTTGACATTTTAAAAAAATTTTGACAGTTGTAATGGTTTACAATAACCTTTATAACTTTCTTCGTGTAAAAGATACTTATTTTCTTTTTTGGCCTGCAGAAAGTCCATAAGGTGAACTACGATCTTCAGTTTAAAGAAATTCACTAATAGTATACCAAGTGTTCCATTTTTGACGTTATTTTCTGTAAACTTCAAACCGTGAAAACTTGCTTAAGTCAAATGGAACACCCTGTATTTTTTTACATCAAGTTATGTATAATTAAATTCCTTTTTTTTTTCTGATATAAGCATGGTGGGGTTTATGTTATAACTTTTTTAAAAATGTTTGCGATTTTTTTAGAAGTTCAAGAATTTTAAGTAAGAATTTTTTCAAATTATGTCAAAAAAGCCACCGTGTTTAAATTACACCCACTAGGACTTTTTGAATTTGTTTATTATTTATGGAGAATGCGATAAAGTAATATCAAGAACTTGTAGTACATTTGCTACTCGATATTAGTAGAGAGTATTATTTTGATAGAGTGAATGTATTATGAGTATTAGTGTTCTCTTGAAAATAGTGGTTTTTGGCAGTGATTTTTATGGAAATAATTCTAAAAAGTTACATAAAAATGTACTTAATAGAGTGCTTATTATTTTGAAGTGGAACTTATGCATATTGGCAATCAATTGCATCTTAAATTGAACAAAATCTTAAATATTTAGTGAATTGTTGTGGAAATATAAACTGTTTTTTATCTACGTTTTTATTTATTCTGCTCATTTGGTTTTTTTTTTTTTTTTTTTTTTTTTACTCAGTGGCATACTTAAATTATTTCTTAGGGGTTATTTCAATACACAATTATTAAAATGATGTGTGCAATTTGTAAGAAGCCGCCTGATAAGGACACTTATGCATGTGATTTTTGTAAAGAAACATATTGCCAGGATTGCATTGGTCTCTCTTCTACAGAAGTTAGAGTACTACAATTAAAAAGTGGAAGAATACTTAGCTTTATGTGTAAAAACCTGCCAGAGTCCTCCTATACATGAAGTATTAAACACAAAATTAAAAAATATGGAATCAACTCTCCTTGAAGAAATAAAAAAATTACACAAGGAAATTCGTTGCCAAGATGAAAAAATTATTGATCAATCTGTTTTAATTAATAGGCTGTTGAATGAAATCTCAGAAATGAAGCAACCAAAGGATACACCAGGAACTTATGCAAAATATAGTTAAGAATAAGAATACTGAAGTTCTGGTTGTAAAGCCAAAAGAGAAACAACAAAGTACTAAAACAAAAAGTGATTTAAAAAGGAAAATTGATCCCAAAAGTATGGCCATCGCGGTGGAAAATATAAAGGATGGAAAAGAGGGTGCGATCATAATCAATTGTAGTAACACTAATTCCAAGGAGAAAATAAAGGAAACAGTGCAACAAGAACTTGGTACCACATATAGTGTAATTGACGGAATAAAGAAAAATCCAAAAATCATCATAAGAGGAGTTGAAGAAGAATTTATTGATGGAAATGATGAAATGATTATAAAATCTCAAGCGAAATAGGTGTTACTGATAATTCAATTTTTACCGTCCATTCCAAGTATAAACAGAAAGGAAAAAACGACAAGGGAATATCATACTTCACTGTTGATGTGACTCTAAAAAATAAAATTTGTCAATATGGAAAATTGAACATTGGCTGGAGAAGGTGTGTCGTTCATGAATATTTTACAGTTGTAAGATGTTTCAAGTGTGAGAGATATGGCCACGTTGTAGCCAAATGTGAAAATAACGTAACTTGTTTCAACTGTGGAAACTCTCACAAAACAGCAGATTGTACGTCAAATTCCTTAAAGTGCATTAATTGTGTAGAAACAAACATAAGATTAAAAAAATCTCTACACACCAACCATGCAGTAACTGATTCAACCTGTCCATGTTATCAGAGAATTATAAATTTAGAAGAAAGAAAAACGATGCAAACTTAGCAATTAAAGTCGAAGAGATTTATCCAACATTTTGAGAAGGAAAATGAAAACTTGAATACATGCTTAAGCCTCTTTCACTTGAATGTTCAAGGAATTTCAAATTGTATTAATAATATTAATGTAGCTGTAAGCGATTTAAATGCCCATTTCATAGCACTCAGTGAGCATTGGCAAAATAGTCTTAGTATTAATGCATTTCAGTTAGAAAATTATAAATTAGTTTCGTCTTATTGCAGATCGGCAAAAAAATGCTCATGGTGGTGTTGTGATATATGCTTTAAACTCACTATCTACAATTATTCGTGAGGACATAAATGCATTAAGCGAGGATTATTTATTTGAATGTGCTGCGATCGAGGTTAAAATTAGGGGTATATGTTATGTAATATGTGTTGTATATAGACCTCTTCTACCGATATTAATATCTTTATTGATAAATTAGATTATTTGTTAGAGATAGCAACGGAAAATGATAAATGGGTAATAGTAGCAGGAGATTTTAATATTGATTTGTTATCTACAAAAAAATGCCAACAATAAAGATGGCATCATGAATTTGTTGAATTCTTATAATATGAAAATCACAGTAAATACACCTACTAGAGTAACTAAAACAACTGCAACATGTCTTGATAATATTTTTGTTTCAAATTTGATAGAATGTAATACAGAGGTACTAGATGCAAATATATCTGATCACTTTGCTCAGCTAATAGGTATTAAAGATAATGTAATGACCAATACTAAAACATACGAATATAGGCGCATTTTCAGTACAGAAAACTACCAATTTTTTTATAGTCTACTATCACAGGAGACATGGCTGTCAGTGTACGAAGCCGCAACTGTTGATGACATGTACAATGTTTTTATTCGAATTTTATTAAGCTACTTTAACTCATCATTTCCTCTAAAATCTGTTAAAAAACAAAATAACAAAAACAGCAAATGGATTTCAAGAAATATTTATAATGCCAAAGAAACATTAACTTTAATACATGAATCATATCAGCAAGGTAGGGTCACAAAACAAACTTATGTAGATTATAAAAATTATTATACTACTCTTCTTATACATGAAAAGTCTAATTATTATGAAACTCAAATTAATAATTCTTGTAATAAATCTAAGACTATTTGGAATATAGTAAATACGGAAAAGGGAAAAAAATAAAAATAAAAATCAGTCATTTACAGAAATTAATGATAATGGTGCTACTATTACATCGCCACAACTGGCAAGTGAAATTTTTAACAATACCTTTGTTAATATGGCTGCTGATCTGGTTGGAACTATTCCTGCAAATAATACAGTTGAACTTATCACTAGTAATCCTAATTCAATTTTTCTGTTTGAAGTAACACAGAATGAAATATTTGAAATCATTAATAATTTAAAAATAAGTATTCCAGTGGTGAGGATAATATAAGCAATGTCATGTTAAAAAGAATCGGCTGTTATATAGTTGAACCGTTGACTTATGTAGTAAATCAGTCTTTGAGAAAAGGTGTTTTTCCATCAAGATTAAAGACAGCTGTTGTGAAACCTCTATACAAAAAAGGTGATCCTTCATTAATAGAAAACCACAGACCTATAAGTATGCTATCTTCTTTTTTCCAAGTTACTTGAAATTGTCATGTGTAGAAGATTAATTCCATTTTTAGAATCGCACAATGTCATAACTGAAAGCCAACATGCATATCAGAAAAATAAATCTACAACAACAGCTACCTTTGATTTTGTGAGAAGGATATTGGACTATTTAGACAATGGATATATTGCTCTTGGGATATTTCTCGATCTATCAAAAGCTTTTGATTGTGTTGATCACACTACACTTCTCAGTAAATTGGATAAGCTAGGTATACGAGGAATTGCTCATAACTGGTTCAGTTCTTATCTTAATGAGAGATATCAAAAAGTGTATTACAGCAAATTCAACGAAGTATTATTCCAGTACCCAAAGAGTACTACTAGGTGTGCCACAGGGCAGTGTGCTTGGGCCCATACTGTTTTTATTGTACATAAATGATTTGCAACATTATCTAAATAATGACTCAGTTTGTATAACAACCTATGCTGACGACACAAATATTCTAATTTTTGATAAGGAGTATGATAGTTTAGAAATTAAAGTAGCTAATGTGATGCAAAAAATATCAAAATGGTTTAAACAAAATTGGTTGATATTAAATAATGATAAAACTAATTGTATTTTGTTTAAACATAGTAGAAACAAAAATGCATACCCGAAAGAGATAGATATAAATAATGTAAATATTAACTACATGGAAAGCACAACATTTTTAGGAGTGACAATTGATGAACATATGGACTGGGGGTATCATGTACAAGCGCTTTGTGGTAGGCTTAGTTCGGTTTGTTACACATTAAAAGAACTGAAGAAGGTAGTGAAACACAATACGCTTCTTACAGCTTATTATGGACATTTTTACAGCTTATTGTCATATGGAATAATATTCTGGGGTGGTTCTCATATTCAAAATATATTCATAGTTCAAAAAAGGGCAATACGAATCTTATCCGATTTAAAAGTAAGTGAATCGTGTCGTCAACATTTTAAAGCATTAAAACTATTAACAGTTCCGGCTCTTTTTATTTATGAATGTCTTTGTTTTGTTTTCAAACATATGAGAGAGTTTAAATTCAACATCAGAGATCATAACTATGAAACAAGACACAAAGATACTCTCACTTACCCAATACACGCTACAACCGTCTTAGAAAAAGGATGTTTTTATAAATGTCTGCATTTTTACAATATGTTACCTACCGAAATGAAAAATATTACATTTATAAGTATCTTCAAAAACACCATAAAAAACCACTTAATATCTGCAGAACCCTATTTTTTAGAGGAAGTGAATGAAACAACTTTTATATAAGATTGTATCGCTCTTTAAAGTTTTAAATTTTAAGTTGCATTTTCTGTTTTTTTAATTAGTAGTAGTAGTTTTTATTATTTTTATTATTCTTTGTTTTTACCTGTATTTGTATCTTCTCTTGAATTTTGGACATGTAACACACTTAAATTGTAAGATTTTTGTAACCGTTACGCAATAAAATTCTATTCTATTCTATTCTATTCTATTCGATATCCACAAAAACGGAAACCATCACCAAACACAGTAAAATGCAGACTACATAATTTTAAAAACTATGGTTCCGTCAAGGCAAGAATTCAAAAGCGGAAGCCTATTGTTGATGACGAAAACGTAGAAATAGTAATTCTGGGATATTTTCATGCATTTCCAATGATGACATTAAGACAAGCTGCTCTGGAATCGGGACTATGCAAGGATTCAGTTCACAGAATCTTAATTAAATATAAATTTCACCCGTTTTCGTTCCAAATGGTTCATCGATTAAAATAAACAGATTTCCTAAGAAGAGAAAATTTTTGTGAATTTATTCTAAGGTCTGTAGGCGACGATTTTTATTTGAGAAATATCATATGGTCAGATGATGCTACATTTACCAAAAATGGACTTTTTAATCGACACAATTTGCATTATTGGAGTGACTCGAATCCTCATGTGTTCAGGGAGCGAAATTTTCAAGAAAGTTGGCAGTTTAATGTTTACTATGCCATAAGAAACGATAGAGTGGTGGCATTAGAATTTGATCAGGAAAATTTAAACAATAAGTTATAAAGATTTCTTCTTCTGCTAATATGTATAGTTAATGTTTTGTTTTTGTCTTTTTTTTATTGTGAAAGATCTAAATATTTTACAAAATTTTAATAATAACTATTTAGGAAATTTACCTCTCGCCGAACATAGAAACATTAATTGTTTACAAGACACTTTTTTACGATCAATGGATCGCCAATAATGGACTTTTCCTATGGCCTCCTCGCTCGCCTGATTTATCAATTTTAGATTATTTTATTTGGGAAAATATTAAAAAATAAAGTTTATGAGAGCCCATTGACAACTATTGAAGATTGTATGCAGAGAGTAAGAAATGCGTTTCAAAACTTATCACATGATTCAGTTAGAAGAGCTACCCATGAAGAATTAATCCGAAGGTGCGAAAAATGTGTGGCGGTTCGAGGGGGGAATTTTAAACAATTAATAAATTAAAATGGAATCATGTTTTTAGTTGATATTATCTTAGCTATTTTAGTTTATGCAAAGTGTCTTCAGTCCAATTAATAGGCATGTTACAGTGTTTAGTGTTATTTTCCGTTTTGTGGATATCTAGTAACAAATGTACTACAAGTTCTTGATATTACTTTATCACATTCTCCATAACTAATAAGCAAACTCAAAAAGTCTTCATGGTGTAATTTACACGCGGTGGCATTTTTTGACATAAGAGAATGACTGACATTACTGATTGTTTCTAATCATGATAATTTGAAAAAATTTTTACTAAAAAATTCTTGAATTTCTAAGAAAATCGCAAATGTTTCAAAAAGTTGTAACTCTAACCCCCACAATGGTTATATCAGAAAAAAAGGAATTTAATCATACATAACTTGATGTAAAAAATATAGGGTGTTTCATTTGACTTAGGCAAGTTTTCGCGGTTCGAAGTTTACAAAATGTAACGTCAAAAATGGAACACTTGGTATACCATTATTGAATTTCTTTAAACTGTAGAGCGTAACTCACCTTATGGTCTTTCTGCATGCCGAAAAGCAAACAAGTATCTTTTACATGAAGAAAGTTATAAAGATTATTGTAAACCATTACACCTATCATTTTTTTTTAATGTCAAATATCTCTGAAACGGCTGAGTTTAGGCATAAGGCATGTTTCTGACTCTGAATCTTCTTCTCTTTTCGAAAACTCTAAAATATATAGGGTATTCCATTTAAAATAATCAAATTGGTACGACTTCCGGTATAACCGGAAGTGCCAGATGTTTATAATAGTTGGATTGACCATACTGCCATTAGTAATTTTCAAAATTTACTGTTTCGTACTTTTCCCTATTGCGATAGATGCAATTCCTGGTGAGACACTCTGTATACAATACAAAATAGACAATATCTTACCTTATACTATTGATGGGTGACATCCAAAAATTATACCACATCTGAACATTTAGCAAAAACACTATTGTAGTATAACAATTATTTAGTGGCATATAATTATATGTCTTACTCGTGTGCCTGCTTGTTTATATTAATGTGGCATGACAGCACACACATTTAAAATAAAGTTTTTTTCTTCCCTGCCTCAATTAATTATGCTAGTACATAAATGTGTTGATTTTGCAAGGAAGTAGCAATATACAATAAAATAACATGAGAGAAAGTTATTAATTAGTTCCTAAAAAATCGTGTACCATATAATTTCACAATATTAATTCTCATTTTATTAGTTATACAAGAGTTGTACTTAAGTCCATAACTGGAATGACTTCCCGAGATGTTGTCTCTATTTATAGCAATACAATATGATTCTTGCTTATTGAACATATTCTCTATACTTAATTAACAGCTAAAAGTAATCTATCCTAACTTACATATTTTTGAATAATATGTGATAAGCTAATGAGAAAAACTATATGGCCTATGTTAGAGACAATACTATAAAATTTATTTGAAAAAATATATGTATATGATAATAATGTCCCTAGTAGCTACATTAACAAAATGACAACAAAGTATGTCGAATTGTTTGGCGCTGTATAAAATTTATGTTTGGTTTTTGGTTGTTTATGTACGTTTTTTTAAACAGGTTCAACATTTTTGACTTTGTGTACATTTAACATGTACTAAATTCTCCAGTGTTCGATTTACAATTAGATTGTTTATAAATACATATTATAATTATTGCTATAAATAAAAAATAACCTCGAAAATAATATACCTATTTTGAGACACCAGTTGCGCCAAATATGTATTTTATTTTAACAAAATAATTAAACATTTTAACTACCTATTACAAAACCTAAAAAAAATAAACATAAAAACAATATTTACCTTAACAATGAACACAATTTACACTTCTAAAAGACACAGTCTCCACTAAGTCAACATACACATGAGTAATATGTACACTCACTTAACGCTGCATGAAAATTGTTTATTTATTTTTTATTTAAAACGTATGCGTTTTAGAAATTACAGACGATTTTAGCCTATTCCCTGACGAGACGTCTAGATGTGTGTGAGTTTGGTCCGGGGTGATGCTGTATGATTTACAAAGACCTCACTTCGATCCTGGGTGGCGCTGACGAAACTAGGAACACCCCAAGTTGTAACGTGAAACGTACAGGGTGAATGTTTTGGGTATTAGGCAATGAAAATGGTATTTTTCTTATATAGTCGTCCAAAATATTTGACTGTTACGTTATTGTGAAAGATACATTTATTTTTGTTACTACACATAGTGTGTCAAACACTACGTGCGTTTATATAAAAAAAGTTGTGTATAAGCCATATTTTCGTCGACCGTCGGCTCAAGTTGGTGTCTTACTTAAAGAGGTAGAAGAATTTTTAAATTGGCCAATTTTGGACATTTTTTAGAAAATGGAAATTCGTAAAAAACTTTTTTTCCGGAAAATGATAATGTAAATTAGAAAATTTGTATTTTGCCTATTAACTTTTATATATTTAGAAATAAATACGAATAAAAAATATAAACGGCTGGCCAAATGAAACTAATAATCATACGTGGGATTTACCGATTAGATTCCCAGGGATGGCTTTTACAGATAAGTATAAAGTATTGCAAACACCTACTGAAACATTCCCAAACTACAAAAACATATTAAGTGCATTTTATTTAATTTTACAATGCTCATGGTGGAACTTAGATTTGTCAGGGAATGCATTATATTAAATTAAAACGGAATGCGTAATAGATTCTTTTAAATTACAATATATTGGTAATTTACATTACTGAAGGCCAACCGCCGACCCTAACGTGGAGGGGAGAAAACATATAATACGATCAAACAGTATCTTGCAGTCTTGCATTACGTGGATTCATTCGGACGTAGGTACTAAAATGCGAAGTTAAAATGTCACAACGTACTAAACCGACGGAAGCTACAGTAAATTCTTGAATTCGCGATATTGTCGATTTACAATTTGATGGTAGACAATTGTATTGCACTAGATGTAACGAAGCAATTTCCTGGTCATGCAACACAAATATTAATAGACATATTTCCTCAGAAAATCATAACCGGAGTGTAGATGTCTTTATTTACAGTAACATGCAACATAATTTTAACTTAGATGTAGTGGAATTTATGATAGATGTAACATACGGTGGTCGAAACTAAACAATCCAGTTTTTAGACAATTTTTGGAAAAATGTATTAGTGGCAAATATAGCAATGTTAACGTGCCTTCGGAGTCTACACTAAGAAAAAATATTTATCAACGAAATGTGAAAATATTTGACAGAAAATTTTTTCTGAGCTTAATGGGAAGTATATCTGGCTTAGCGTGGACGAAACTACTAATGCTTGCGGGTTTAAGGTAGCGAATGTTTTAGTTGGTGCATTGGAGGAAAATTGTTCAATGAGCGGGCCCTTGATTGCCTCCAAAGTTTTAGAAGCTACAAATTCTCGCACTATAGCGGAGGTAGTGAATTAAAGTCTACAAGAGTTTTGGGGTGACAAATATGCAGAAAATAAGGACACGTTTTCATTATTTCTTACCGATGGAGTGAATTATGTGACCGCTGCTGGAAGAATTTTGAAGAAAAGATATCAGAATATACTTCATGTATGATGCAGTTGCTATTTTACAAGCGCAACATGCATTTATGGATCCAACTGTTGAAGAAAATCTGGAGACCACAAACAGCAGCTTTTCACGAATTCCTCTAGCGATACGGGACCTTCAATATCAGCTAACATCAGAATTTATTACAGTTGATGCAATAAACGTTCTGTTCGATCCTCGATAATATATTACAGGGAGAAATTGCTGCGAGGGTACAAACAAAATTCCAAACTCTTAAAAAAAAATCCTGGATTTGTTACGATGATAGGTGTAATAGACCTTTTAAACGGCAAGAAATAAACTTTGCTACACGGGGCATGAATGTGGTGACTTTGCGAAAGTTTACATATTTTAAGTATGCTGCAGTTACATCTGTCAACGTCGAGCGGTAATTCGCGCAATATAAATGGATTTTCAACGAAAGTGTCGAAGTTTTATTACAAAATATTTAGAACAGATATTAATATACTTTTTTCTTGTAACCGGCAGTGAAAAATACTTGTGTGTGAAGTTTACTGTTAAGTACATTCCCCTATACCTCCAATCCTCTTTGAATGAGTTTATAATAAATTGAGTTTTTCAACTTTGGATAATACGGAATCTGCTAAAAAAAATTTCAAGATAAGATATCGTTTCATATATGCATGCAAATCTGACATATAACCACCTAACCCTGGTTTTACGTCATATCCGATTGGTAAATCCTGGTTCTGCTAATAATGTAATTTCCTTGTGTAACTTAAAGAAGAATATATTCAAAACGATAGAAGATATCAAGATGCGGTTTCACATTTTATAATTTTCTTACAAATTTTATCAGAAATAAACTAGCTTAACTATGACATTAGACTACCATAGAAGACGTTGTATACATGGTTCAAAATGAAACCTTGTGACTTATCAACAAAATGGTTTTGTTACTATTCACTTTAGTACCATGTAGTACAGCAGCGATACTTTTAACTTTTTATTCCGGTACGGTCTCAAATGCCAGTTCCTGTTTTAAAGTATAGGAACACTACTTTATTCTATCAGCGATATGATAGAAGCTAGGATAACTCAGTGAAGAAATGGTATATCCAGGTGTCTGTGTGTATGGTTGTCGATTACGTAGCAATGGACAACTTCACCTCACATACCGAAAATGATTCTCGGTGTACAGAGTTATTACTTATACTTTTGCTTTAAATAAAAGGCAGTATTTCAACTTCACTTACTCTATTTTATTTAAGACTGCTTCATAGAAGAATAAAAAAATATATATACACAACAGTTATGTTATAATGCAGTGTAAATATTAACCTATATTACAAATCAGCAACCAAGGAACCAAGCAAAAGACTATGATAATGCAAGAACGGTTATCGTTTATATCAAGTACAGCTAAGTTATGGAAGCTACTACTACGGTATTACCATCAGTCGGCAATATTCAAATGATTACTACAAGCACATTCAAAAGCAAGCAAGCGGTAATTCAAAATAAAGCAAGGGTACGGCAACTACTACTACTGATATCTACAGCAAGCGGTTAATGACGCGGTATTACGGCAAGCGGTCGGTGCAGCAATATATCTAGGTGTAAGTGGTTACAGGGTACAAGCGTGAGAGCGGTAGGATGTCAGTCCAGGGATAGGCGTCATATATGACTACCTTATCGCGAATGTGTAATGTTTTTAGATTAGCTCCTAATATCAACTTCAAGCCTATCATCTTTACAATTTATATACAGCCAGCACGGCTGGCAGATAGATCGGTTAATACATTACTTCCCAGGGCACTTCGTGGGATTCTATCTACATACGAGGGCATAAAACCTGATTTGTGTCACTTCGCGTTTACCTAGTGAAGTCCTATCCACAGAGTAGGTCTTAGAACCTTACTGGTAGTTAAACTATGACTAAGATGGACCTCTATCCATATACGAAGCTTTAGATTTCTATCTTTACGTCAGCTACAAATAATGATAACCGCGTACTAGCTGTTAAATATATAACCTCAGTTTTATTAATCAGTCATGAAACTTCCCGAATATTCCTGGCCCATGGGAATAACAGGCATTCATAGGTAATCAATAATTTACGGACAGAATAGTAGAGCCGGCAATGGGATACAATCGGTTAATAACGGAAATACAAATAAAACCAGTCAAAACGGTCAAAGTAATTCTTACCATTACCGGTAATCCAGTGTGCTCCGCAATCCGGATTGCGGAGCACACTGGAGATCGGGAATTGCGTGGGACTAATCTTGAGCACTCACTGAAGAAGTCGTATCTTTTAATCGGTACCTTTTAATATATACTAAAATTCCGACGAGAATAGTGGCGGGGATCTGCGCGACGCGCAAGCTTATCGGCTGCTATCCACTACAAACTCTATCTACGTAGAAGGGTGCATTGTACTTAAATAAATTCCCTGCATTACTTCATAGAAACAGATGTTTATAAAATATTCCAAGACTGGGAATCGCTGTCTCATAATTTTAAAACTCTATTTCCGAAAAGAAATAATTTAAAACGACAATGTACTAATATTTACAATAAATCAACTAATAACTTACCAGGCGAATTATTAAAATAAATAGAAACATATTTCTTTACCATGAAAAAATTATTTCAACTTAATTTGAAATTAAACTAAATTAAATTAAACTATTTTCGTCTTAATTGATAATGTATAAACACAATAATCGATTTATCATTAGGATAATAAAACAAACTAAGATTACACTAAAAAGAAACTGGTTTAAAACAATTATGTTTGGGAAATAATTGTTAATCCAAATACTGGACTTTCAACATAAATTTAACTTTGGTTCAAAACGGCTTTAAAAGAATGATTAACACAAGTTATCGTATACAGAGTGTACCAAAGTGAACGAAAAACACATTTAGGTCTGATTACAATAGAAAACTATTACCGGCAAAATCATTTCAACAACCTTTACAATTTTCACAATTTCATTGGTTCCAAAAATGCTAAAAAAACAGTTGTAGGTTTTTTTGTCACATTAGGATGATCTCTGGACAAATGGGAAAAAACAGCTTTGGCAGTTTTTGATATCTCTGATATTTCTAGAGGTACAATAATTTTTTTCTCAAAATGAGTCACACTTTTACACGTGGAGTTTAACAATCGATTTGCGGTTTTGCGGAGTTACCTGTTCACTGCTCTGAATGGAAACAAATACGAATTTAACAATTTTCAAGTGCGTTTCGGAAATGCTGTGGGAAAATTGACGAAAAGGTTTATTAACTTTTACATCTGCTCCATTATTATTAATTGCAAAGGCAAGGAAAATAAAAGAAATCAAGTCAATGAAAATTAAGTTTTCACTAATATTGTGAGTCACCCTGTATAAGTACTCATAAAATTTAACCATAAGCACCCTGTAGAAGTGATATTAGGATTTAAAAATTTCCGAAAGTTTAGAGTTGTTATCTTTCTTCAATTTACGCTAATACGCAAAAATCGTATCTTCAATAATTATGGAGCTAACGTAAAACTTAAAAAAAACTGTTTCAGTATTTTCCCCAATATTTCCAAAATTGTGAGTAGATCGTTAATTCTTCACCTTTGATAATGTTGAATACTACATTTAATATGCGAGTATTGTGTAATGGTTAAAGGTATGTCTGCCGAATCGAATTCGAGTAAAAAACCTTTATTTCAACTGCTCACTGAAATGTGATAGTTCAATGTGTAAAAGTGTGACTTATGGTCAAAAAAATAAATAGTATCAACAGATATGAAAGATATCAAAAAATACTAAAGATAGTTTCTTCCCATTTGTCCATAGATCATCCTAATATAATAAATAAAACCTACAACTATGTATTTTTTTACATTTTTGCAACCAATGAAATTTTGAAAAATTGCAAGGGTTTTATTGTGCATCCTGTATACTACATCTTCTATTGTAGTTTAATGTTATCGTTAAGCCAATTTATTTTTTTTTTATACAGGGGTGAAAAACATCGTTTTTACATTTCTAAAAAAAAATTAATCAGCTGTTATTAGAATTTATTAAAATCTAAACACAGTTGTCAATAACCAGTCTCAAATTAAAGGGTCACAACATATTCTATGCAAATAACCTTAGGCGTAAAAAGGCATTTCTAGATATTGAACATCCATTTGTTGGCAATAACGAAGTTTTCTTATAGTTAGTTATTTACGATACAAATTTTGACGAAACAAGCTTAATCGCCAAAACAGGTGATGAGCCGAGTTTTGTGGCAGTCAAACAAGTTTCGTACTTTCGTAGAGCCATAATCAAATGTACATTTTTCAATATTTTATCTTCGTCGCTGAAAATAATAAGTTTCCATTTTATTATTATGTTCAGGAGAAATTAATATTGCGATTAATGTCAGAAAATGTAACGTAAATTTTAGAATAAATCAAATTATTTCTATCTTTAACAAAATGATCGTTGTGCGTATTGCTATGGTAATCTATATAAATAAATGTTGTTGTTATTATTGTTTAAATAAGTAAAGTCTGCTTTAATTTATGTCATTTTTTGTTTTAGAAAAAAACAGTGCGGTAATGGATCCAGTACCGCACTGTTGTGGTAAAAAGATCTTAACGAAACTCAAATTATTTTGTTTAATAGCCTATAACAACACCGATGAAGACAAATTAATAAATAACACTGAATAGTACCACGTCTTTGTCTCAATGATTTCTAAAAAGTGGAAAGCAAATTTTTTTAGTTATGGCGTTGAGATTATGACGTTAATAAATAATATTATAAGGTTCTGTTTAAAATAACTTCATCTCAATTAGGCGTAACGTGCAGTTATTTTTAAAAAATCGGTTTCTTTTCCTTTAATATTTTCAAACAAAATTACAGGTCCAGTTAACTGCCGGCCTTACAGACTCACCCACAAGTTAAATTGCCCTTCTGCGGCCCTATCCCACACAATATATTATTCCTGTATAAGACCCAAATATGCCCTGGCTTGGATTATTGCCTCCGTGTATGTCAATATGCATTTAAATGAAAATTTTGAACTAAATCTAAAATCGATCCATTTGAACTAGATGATAACTCTTAGGAATCCACTTACCTGTTTGAAAACTAAATAAAAAAAATAAACTAACTCTATTCCTCATTCATTCCTTTTTAACTTAATATATGACTACTTATACAGGGAGGGTCAATAAAGCGTATTTTTTCTGTATCTGCCATCTCGTTGGAGATAGAGGCATGGTTAAAAATTGTAATGAAATTGTGAGAAAAAGGACATTATTTAAAATTACTATCAATTATACAGGGCCATCCGTAAAAGTCGTAGATGAAGGAATATATATTTTTTTTAAATGGAATGGTCCAATTTTTTTGTGTTTGAAAACCATTATGCCTATTAAGTAGTAAAGTTTTAAAATTTGTTGGATGGCTAATGAGATAAAAATATTTTTATATAGAATTGACGTTGGCGGGAATCATTTTGAAAATTGATTTTGGACTTATTTTTGAGGATTAATTATCTTTTTTTGACATGCTAGTAGTTTATGCCATACTTTAACTGCAAGATGATGTAGAAAATATGTATTTTATACAAGGTGTTCATAAAAGCACCGCTTCCTTATAAATATTCAAAGTGCAAAAAACTCTACTTCTTCAAATGGAAAAAATGTGTAACTTTTATCTATCTGCAACTTTGATATAATATGTCCTATACCTACAATGAATAGTTTTCGAGATATGGCTGTTTATGTGTAAGTAGGTGTTTTATTCAGAAAAGTCAAGGTAACCTTCATTTCGATTTTGTTGCAAACCTCCTCCTAATTTTCAGTAAGAAATTAATTTTACAAAGCAGGAATTAATTAATACGATTTATACCCTTGGTGAAAGCGACAGAAATTGTTTTTTGGCCTCCAGAATTTGTACTCAAAAGTATCCCAACAGAACCTATACACAAGAAGTAACTTTCAAAAGTAAAAAAAACGGATTTGAAGAAACAGGTGACATTTCTTATAAAAAAAGGCAATCGTATAAATAGGACTACAAATGATGATAACGAACACATGTTTTTTTTTTAAGTTTGGTAGAAATATTAGCTGGCAACCTGATATATCACAATCTTCGGTAACGGGAATTATTCGTCGGAACAAATTTCATGAATATCATGTACAACTGCTTCAAGAGTTGGATGAGCGAGATTAGAAAGAGATTAGCATATTAGGAGCATTAGGAGATTAGCAAATAGGTTGCAGGACACACCACATTTTTTTGACTATACTTTTTTCTGATGAGGCAACTTTCATAAAAATGAAAATGTTAATAGGCACAATTTACATTATTATGCTATAGAAAATCCTAATTTTGTATGAACTGTAGATTCCCAGCATAGCTACTTAATATTTGGAGAAGTATTATTGGAGACCATATCGTAGGACCTGATAGAGACACATCTCAATTTTTCACAAAACGATTTAGAAAACCTTGTAGATGTATTATGACCAAGATGGTACCCCTGCCCACTATAGTGTTCGAGTTAGAGAATATATCAACAATATGTTTCCTGACTGATGGATTAGTAGAGGAGGTCCCATAAATTGGCCAGCTAAGTCACCTGACCTTACCAAATTGGATTTCTATTTATGGTTTTATGTTGGATACTAAAAGATCAGTTGCTATTGTAAATGTTCAAGAATCTATTGTCAACTTAAACGTCGACCAAAAGTAAAAGAATTTACCATAATCGATGCGATGAAACTAGTGTTTGATGTTCAACAATACATGTGTCAATTATATGGAGACATCGTTGTGGTTTCTTTTTAGAGGGCGTAGCCGCCGCGTTAGCTAACCGGAGCAAGAGGCCCTCCTGATATCCCCGAAGAGAGACCAGACCGGAACCGCTTTCGCATTACTTCAGCCTGATCCATTACCGTCCTTGTGACGCCATCTATCATTCGTCGCTTCCCTACGTCCCCCGTCCACATTTGTGATTAGGGGTTCGGGAGTAAGGGTGATCGTAGTGACTACTGCTCCTCTTGTTTCTTTTGTCGGAGCACTACTTCTACATATCTTGCTATAGCGTCCCAGTAGTCTCTGCTGCATAGCATGTTATCTATGATGTTATCGGGTGTCATTTCCAACAAGAATCTTTCCCGCGTCCATCTGTCGCATTCGAAGATAGTATGGTATGCATCGTCCTCTTGTCCCATCTCACAATATACGCATTCTGGGTTATCAGTTATTCTCCTCTTGTACAGATAGGATCGAAAAAAGCCATGCCCGGCCAGGAACTGCGTTAAGTAATAGTTTACTTCGCCATATCCGCGGTTTGGCAATGTAGTTATCCTCCTTATTAGTCTGGCAGTCCACCTTCCTCTGGATTCGGCGTCCCAACGCCGCTGCCACTCGTCCATGATACCGGATCTTTCTTCTCTTTTCACTTTGTCTCTGTCTATCTCTGCCCTCCTAGAAAAGATCCTCTTGCGCTCTTGTGCAAGCAGATCAATCGGAGCTGTTCCTGCTATTACCAAGACAGCGGGTTCGGAAACCATGTGGTAGGCACTCACCACTCTTATCGCCCCCCTTCTCTGTACCGCAGCCGGGCGTTTCCTGTATTTCTCGACCTTCAGTGCATCCGCCCAGATCTCTGCCCCGTACAGTAGGATTGATTGGGTCGTGGACATTAGTAGCCTACGCTTGCTCGCTCTAGGGCCAGCTATATTTACCATTAATCTGCTAAGAGCAGCTGTCGTTGATGCTGCCTTATCTGCCATGCGTTGGATTTGGCCCCAGTATCTAATATCACTCCCAGGTACTTCACGGTGCTTTTGGTTTGAAGCACCTCCGTACCAACCGTCATGTCTAATATTGTGGGGATTCTTCTCTGCGTAACAAGCGTGGTTTTAGCAGCTTCTCGAACAGTTTTCCAGCTGCGTTTAGCATGCACAAAGGCCTGTAGGATGATGGCATATTTGATATCTCTTTACCCCTGCTGATCAGCACTAGTCGTTATCTTTTCCAGCGGATGCAAAAAACACCCGCCCTCATACAGCAGTTATACATATCCAGCAGTAGTTCCGGACAAGCATTTACTGCAGCTTTTATCGCCTCCGTTGGCACACCGTCCGAGCCTGGTGCTTTTTTGTTTCGTAGAGATCCTGCTGCCTTCGTCAGTTCTTCTATGCTACAGACCTGGATATCCTCCTGTACAATGATTGGGTCCGTCTCTTCTCTTAGGGAGTGGATGGGGAATAACGTGTCCACAATACCGTCCATCGCTTCCACGGCATGTGACGTGTCCCCTGCTGGGACATCGAATTTGCGTGTAACAATCTTATACCCCATGCCCCAGGGGTCATTGTCTACTTCACTACAGAGCCCTTTCCAACAGCGAGATTTGACCTGCTTGATTGCGTCGCGAAGCTCTTCTTTCGTTAGCCTATATTCGGCCGCACTTTACCCTGCATCTTCAACTCTTCTCGTTCGCGTTGATATCCTTCGTTTCTGTAGACACGTCCTCCTGAGGTTTGCGATTTCTTCTGTCCACCAGTATACTGGACCTCTGTTGCATGGTGTTCTCTTGCGGGCATTAATGCGTCACAAATGCGGTGGACGAGATGCATTGTGGTCTGAAAAGATAATAATTGTAGTAGTAGTTTTTTTTCCGGCAGGAGAAAATCTTTTAAAGACGCCGCTTTTTGCGGTGTGCGGGATTTCCACCCACTAAAAACGTCTACCTATCACGAATCCATTTTGGAACCGCTTTCCAAAGCATTACTTCAAAATGGCCGTTTTGTCTATTTTCCTCCGTACGTCCTTCTATTCTTTCTTTCATCGTCTTTCCTGTTCTTCTTTAATACTTAAGATTCTCTTAACCATCTTATGAATTGTTTTTCATTTGCTTTCGCTCTCCAGCATCTCTCTTATCATGGTTTCTGCACTAATTTCCAGCCTCAGTCCCTCATACGCCTCCTGCCTATATCTCTCCCATCTGTCACATTCGAAAAGTGTATGTTCCACCGTGTCGACCGCCTCTACAATGTAGACATCTCTCGTCCTCAATTCGCCCTATTCTAGTTCTGTAGCTCCGGAAAGGATCATGTCCCGTCAGCGCTTGTGTCAGAAAATAATCTATTTTTCGATATTTACATTTGACCCATTCGTCCAGCACAGGTATTAATATCTTCGTCCACTGTGCGGTTTCGGTGTTCTCGTTCCATACGGTCTGCCATCTCAGTATTGTCCTTTCCCTCGCTACTTCCCTTATTTCCGGTCGATGTCCGTTTCCTGTTTCATACAGGTGCTTTCTTTCTTCAGCCAATAGTGAAACTGGTGGCGTGGCTGTCACCACTTGTACCGCTGCCGCAGAGACAGTGCGATAAGCACTAGCCACTCTCAGTAAGGACTTACGTTGTACTCCGTCCACCATATTCCTATACCGCTTTCTCTGTAGAGCTCGTTTCCACACTGGGGCACCGTACAGCACTATTGACTGAATAACTCCGTTTAATACCTCCCTTTTTTGGCTACTAGGACCTCCTATATTCGGCATCAATCGAGATAGAATGGCCGCTCTCCCTTCTGCCTTCTTGACCACTCTCTTAATTTGTTCCCCGAAGGTACCTTCATTATCTAATGTGATGCCCAGATATTTCACCGATTTCGATGGTCTAACCTCAACACCCTTTAATTCAAAGGACACCTCTTTTCTTTTCCTCCTTGAACATTTCAATATTACTGCTTCCGTTTTATTGGGAGCTAACTCTAGGCGATGTCTTTCCATCCATACGACTATCCTCCTCAAGGATTCGTTCGCTCTAAATTGCAGAGTATCTCTATCCTCTGCCGTCACCACTAAGGCTAAATCATCTGCAAAACCGATGGTTTTTGTGTTTTCAGTGAGCTCTGTTCTGAAGACCCCGTCGTATAGGATGTTCCATAGTGTTGGGCCCAACACTAAGCCTTGCGGAACCCCCGCTGTTACTGGTATTTCGGTATCTGTTATTCTTATACGCCGTTCGTCAAAATAATTCCCTATGATATTTACCAGGTATTTTGGTATTTCTCTTCGCTGTAGTTCGCTAATGCTCCAAGAGGCTGTATTGAAGGCATTCTGGACATCCAACGTTATTAAAGCGCACCACTTTTCCCTTGATCCTTCCGAGATATCCAAAACTTTTTCCACAGCATGTATTGTTGATCTTCCCTTTCGAAAGCCAAATTGCACTTCCGACAGTCCTTCTCCCTTTTGGAGTTCTTCTTCCAGTCTTGCCCTTATCATTAGCTCGTACAATTTCCCTATTGTGTCTAGCAGACAAATAGGCCTATAAGATTTTGGGGATTCTCGTGGTTTCCCATCCTTCAGTAGCAGGATCATTTTTGCTATTTTCCACTGTGTGGGGAAATCTTGTTTCCTCAGTAAGCCATAAAGCAGTTTTAGGAGAAAATCGGGGTACATTTTGATTAGTTCCTTCGCAATTTCCGGTGGAATTCCGTCTAGTCCAGGCGCTTTTCAACTCTTCATACTCTCGCCTAACTTTTCTAATTCTTCTTTAGTGAATTCCTCAATTTCCTCCACTGTATCCTCTCTTATCCACGTTTCGTGGCGTTCGGGGAAGAGTACTGCAACAATCTCCTGCTTCATTTCTTTTGTTAAACCCAAATTTTGTCCCGTATGCATAACTTAGTGACGATTTTATATCCTTCACCGAAAACATCCGTATCCAGCTCCCTACGGACATCTTGCCAGAGTTTCTTTTTGAGACTATTATTAACTTAGCTAGCTCCTTCTTTTTAATCTTATATCGCTCCTTTGTCTCGTTTCTTTCCTCATTTGTCTGTCCTCTTCTACACCCTCTAACTAAGTCTCTCCTGGCAGATATACATTCGTCTCGCTTTCTCCCGATTTCGTCATTCCACCAGTATGGTACCTTCCTCGTTCCATTTCTGCGTCTACGCGGTTCACTCTCTGCATGGGCTCCTTTTACAATTTGAATACAGCTTTCCACGGAAGTTTCAGCTACGTTTATCCTTCCGATCCTTTCCTGCATTTCTATCTTGAATTTGGTACTCTCTACGTATGTTTTTCGTCGTTCAAACTGTTTCCTCCTTTTTGTACCATCTCTTACCTCGAAGTATATGAATCTGTGCGGGCTCATCGATTCCTCCATTAGGGCTTTCCAATTTATTATATCTCTCGCGAGTAGTAGTAGTAGTAGTAGTAGTAGCAGTAGCAGTAGCAGCAGTAATATGTTAAAAAGTATTTGATTTTAATTGGTATATAAATTAATAACAAATGTTTCCTTATGCCCACCTCGGTTTTGATCATGACTCGCCGATATTCGAACTCTAATAATGATACTAAAATTCGGAGTACACAGAAACAAAGTGGTATAAAGGAAAGTCGAAGTTGCCTTTTATTATTTTCTCAAGCGTACTCCATATTCCAGAGAAGAATACTAGACGGCATTGTAAATTTCAATTTTGAATTATAACAAAAAAAATACACTGGGTTAGAATGAAAAGGATTTATTGATTATGCTTAAAGGAAAAGGAATGGTTTATTTTTCTTTACTTAATGCAAAAAGCAATATTTTCTAGGTTATGGCGGAGGAGCCAGTAATTTAATTTGTAGATAAAAATCATTTTACAAACTACTTTTATACAGTTTTTTTGTTATACGATATCTGATATTATATGAGCCTCATTCTTTGTCAAATGTCAAATATAATATCATATAATTATACTTGAACCGACAAAATTAATTTACAATATAGAAAGTTTTACCAGTAGAGGATATCCCGAGACAAGTGTTTGATGTAATTAGTCCACTATTCACAGATAAAGTAACGGAGTCTAGGTCCAGATGTTTAATTGTTTTATTAGGATCATATAGCTTTACATCATATATAATAATAATAAAATATATTTTTTTAACTTTGACTCTCGATTAACAATTTGAAAAACCGCTTTTGGAGAGAGATAAGTTGGAATCAATAGTTTTTATACGGACGTTTTAGAGACATCCGGTGTTACATTGAATGTGATATTATTATCAATATAATACAGCATAAAGAAAAAACTACAATAACTATATATTCATGAGAAAGCGTTTCGGTTTTATTCTCATGCTTTTGCAAAGACAAAATACAGGATGTTTCCTCAAGTTACACAAACTTTTATAATTCAAGTAAATTGTGTTATATCGCAGTAAAATGTTAATCATCAGTCGGCAACATCCGACTGCAACTTTTAATCATTATTATTATCAAATATGCATTACACAAGCCAACACACATTATGATGCCTGTGATTTGTTAAGTGTGTCTGGGTAATTTTGAGATGCAGAATCCAAAAAATACCGTCAGATTTGCTCTATTAGATCTAGTTTTTGAGATGCGGTAAATCTTCTTTATTTTTTGAATCGATAAGATTTACTACAACTGCTTGATAAAAAAGTCAGAAAATACGTAGTAAGGTATTTATTTCATAAAATAGACATATACATTGATCAATCATCACTTAAAAACTTTATTTTCTAAGACTTCCTTGTATAAGGTTTACCAGAAAAGTTTCGGTGAAGACTACAGCAACAGTTGGCCATCATGTGGATAACTTATCTTCCTTGATATCTTTCTTCCATAGTTTTTATATCCTGGTTGAATCTTTCCCCCTGTTTCTTCACTAAAATCATCTAGGTTTTCTGAAAAACCACCTATGCTGCTGTGGAGGTAGTGAACCTTAATGCTCACGTTACAACCGAGCTTATTCAAGTTGGAACGCACATTAATTTAACGTAATCTTCTGCCTTATGCTTTCCAAGAAAATTTTAACTCCTTGAACAAACCAACACCAGGCATTAGACTCAATTTCGTTCACTGATTCTGTGAAATGTGGATCTTTTATAAGCTGCCTTATCTGAGGACTATCAAAAATTCCGGCCTTCAGTTTTTCCGTGCTAATCCCAAGAAATTTATGTGACAAGTAGCCAAAACAAGTTCCATCTCAATTCAAAGCTTTCACCATTTACCTCATAAGCCCCAGTTTGATATGCAAGGGTGGAAGGATGATTTTGTTCTCTCTCAACCAATGGTTCGTTGATGACGTTGTATGTTCTTTCAACCATAACTTGCAGGCCATATTCTCTTAATCCAGTGCTCATTCCTAGCTCTGCTGTCCCAAAGACATAAGAAACAGGGATATTTCATATAACAACCTTGTTGCCCAAGGAGGAAGATTACCATCTTACACAAATCACCCACTGATGTTTTTCATACTTCATTTTTTTAGAACAAGCAATATTGTCATACTCCTGGTAGGATGTTCAATAGAGTAGAGCCATATTTGTCACCATTGTATAAAAGGACACATTTCAAACTTTGCTTTGAACTATCAATAAAAGACGCCATTCGTCTGGTGTGTATTTTGACAAACCCACTTTCTCTCCGAGCCCATTTATCATCACAGAATATTGTTATTTTCCTCAGAGAAAAAAGGCAGCAGATCCTTTTCTCTCTACGATAAAATGTATATTAGTACCTGAATAGAGTTGGTTATTTTCATTTAATCTGGAGACAAGTAATTTGGAAGGCTGGGGTCTCTAATGAGAACATATAGCTCTTGTTGAGTGAAACGTAGGAGATTTGCTTAAGCTCCTTCAAAATCACTACCGCTTTCTCCAGATCTGTCTGAGACGTTGATGTATCAACATCTGAGAGCATAGGCAGATTGCTAAACGATGGAAAGGATATTTCCTTCAGAATGCTGTAGAGGTCTCCTCGTAATCCAAATCAGAATATATCCATTTGTGCCGATTATTGCGATTGATGCCTTGATGTTTGCGAAACAAAGATAGCATTCATCAAAATGGTTTTTTGGTTTCCGCCAAACCATTGGTATTCCAAACGTTAGGCACTTCCTCTTTCCATTTGTCCACTGTCGCAAATAATCAACGCATGTTTTACATACGAAATGTGGAGTACAATATTTATCCTGGTCCCCCTAACTGGACGCCAAAATAAACCAGATATGCCCTTTTCGCAAAGTCAGAAACGGGTTTTCTGCTTTCTTTCAAATTGCACTCATTACATATGTAACAAAAAATGTCTGAATGATACACACAGCTATACGTCTGCTTATGGAAGCCATAATTTTTATACAACGTATTTCGCCACAAAAACTCAAGACCAAACTGAATACCAAACTGAATTGTAAAATATGAGCGTAGACACTGGCGACTATCGGCCAGCATTACTTATTTAGTAGGGGGACATCACGTGGTTGAGGGTTGATTTTATGGTCATGGAAAATATCCAGTAGGGCTATTTAGACCCTAATCTTAGGTAAGAAAATTCTATTTTGGTCTCTGACTACACCATTATTTCATTAATTTTGTATTTTATTAGACCAAAATTTGTTATATTGTACCTTAAAACTAAAGCTCCTACGAAAAAAACCGCGATATACTATTCGAATCAGCACACAAAAAATATCTCAAATCAGTGCTTAGTTTTCCAGCACTAAGACAAACCACTTTTTTTGTGGACCTGTGTTATTGTAATACACTGATCCACAAATTTAGGGGAACACTTTTTTGAACGCTTATATCCTTTTAAAAAAATTATCTACATTAGATTTTTTTTTGCTATATTTTTGTCTAGATTGTTATTGACAAAGTGCAAAAAAAGAATTAAGGTAATTCCTTTGCTCTTTTGCTCTATAGATGCCTAAATTTTAAAAAAATGTTTCAAAACAAAGTGGTCTTTGACCACAAAATAAACATCAGTTACGATTCAACGTAGTTATTTTATACAATAAACATCCATTTTGATAGATTCATCGCTTATGTGTGCGAGTGTGTCCAAAATATGTTCTCTAAGTGATATATAAGTCGCGAGAGCCGTCGTTTTACTTAAAGATGGTCAATCTGTACGATATGCGGCAGACCTGCTCCAAAGAGTCTATCTATTATCTGTAGAGCGTGGCATAGTTACCTAGAAGCGGGTAGATATTCCAGAATGGAAACGGTCGTAGAAGAAAAACTACCCATCTGGACAACAGGTGTATTATCAATTCTTGTTTAAGCCGTCGAACTTACTGCTACAGAATCTACCCGAAATGCCACTGGTGTGACAATTTCCGATCAGACGGTTAGAAGAAGAGCGAATGAAGCCAATCTGACATCTTATAGGCGTGCGAGTTTGTTACTTAAGCAGGGATCACAAATTTAACAACTTAGCCGTCAAAACTTTGCCAGCGAACATGTTCAATAGCAACTTCTACACTGGAGATATGTGCTTTTACGGACAAGTCGCCTTCTACTCTAACTCATTGTGTGGATCGTGTACGAGTGTACAGGCGTCCTAGAGAGCAACACACTGCCCATTGTATACAAAAGTTGACAAATTTGGAGAAGGATCGGTCATGGTTTGGGGCGGCAACTGTATAGATAGTCTTGATAGACTTGATTGTTGTTTCCCGTCTCAACTTACAAATTTATGTTGAAACAATTCTTCAAAAGTATGTTGTTCCATTTGCGAGCAATTTCGGCAATGTATTCATCCTGCAACAGGATAATTGTAGGATTCAGACTTCAAATTTAACAAGACGAGAATAAGTAAATTTAAGTGGTGTAGTACCTAGCCATGAGTCCAGACCTAAATCCCGTCGAGCATGTTTGAGATTTATTCGACAGGTGTATTAGAAAAAGTGTCCTGCTGAACCCTCGCACTTTTCAGGAGTTGGTTGAGGTCCTTCTCGAAAATGGAGAAATGTTCCACAAGGCATTTTAAAACATCTTATTTGCAGTATGCCTCGAC
The DNA here is from genome assembly GCA_029963845.1 of Rhamnusium bicolor. NCBI lineage: Eukaryota > Metazoa > Arthropoda > Insecta > Coleoptera > Cerambycidae > Rhamnusium > Rhamnusium bicolor. Next base: position 90,838 of record JANEYF010002189.1, on the reverse strand, counting down.
GATGTCGGACTGTAATTGATGTTAATGGAGGGCAAACGCGCTACTAAAGCTCTTTGGCTGTAACAGAATTTCCATTGCATTTTAAGTGTTGAACAGTGTATGTTGTGTAGTTAATATAAGTTATATACTTTCATTATTATAAAAAATTTCTTCGGATGTAATGAATTTCAATTAAATTTCTAGACCGTCTTTATTGCTACACACTTCATTGTTTTTGTAATGGAAGCCACACAAAAGTAAGCGATAAATTTCATGAAATTCAGTTGTTTTAGAAAATATCGATTAACTAAAATCTCAATATTACCACTTATTAAGTTCATAAGCCGCCCGTACTTCATCAGAGCGCAGGTGGTTAAGGGTGGTGCTGTCTACTTGTTAACGCAAACAAATGTGTTTTATTCGTCTGTCTATTACTTACAACTTTTTGTATAATTAAACTTTATTAAGCGCCATTTTTTCACGCGTAACCTAATATTTATTTGTTACCATTATTCAATTATCCGGTGATAATGGAAATAAAATCATGTATTTGTAATTTGAGCCTGATACTACACTGATACAGGATCATTCAGTGACTTACCTAAACTAAAATTTGAGGCGACTATTAAAAAAACTACACGACGTCCTGCATCTCGACGCTTTTGATTTTTTGTCAGTAAAACCCTGATATGCTGTTCGAAAGATAATTCAATTATGTATCAAACTATTAAATTAAAAAAATTATATTTATTCATTCGAGCGTTATGAGCTCCCAAGTCGCGCCAACAATTTGACAGGTCTCACAACGTTGGCACGACCAAATTGCAACTCGGTGTGTTACTTGGACATGAAACTAATAAAATAGATGCAGCATTAAATTATTTTTTGTAATAAGTCATTATAATACTATAAATAATATTTCGTAATATTTTACCTTGGTAATAACTTTTTCTAAGAATGGTTAAATACAAACATATAAATTGTAACAGAATAAGATCATTGTCATAAATACTTATTTTCAGTGGCGGTCGGTCCATGGAAGCAAGGGAAGCAGTGCTTCCCCTGGGATTATTAAAAAAATACATAAATAGAACCTAATTATTATTTATCACATATATTAATCATTAAAATTTACTTTTACCGAATTTCAATAGATACGGCCCTGCTTTTCAGCAGCTGAGATAATGTTGCACGATAAAAGCGTAACGATGACGCACTCGATTAATCGAGCCAACACGAACTCGCACGACTTCAATATATGTAAGCAGAGACAACTGTCTCTGATGTAAGTAGGTAAATTCTTGAAATGCATCCCATCCCCACTTCATAATCTTAATATCTGAGCTGTATAGCATCGTAATACGTTTTATTTTATAGATTTTAATCTCGATTTTAATATTATACTTAATATTAATCTTCCTAGTATTATTCTCAGCTTTTGTGCTATATTTGTAAAAACTTTTTGGTGTTTCTAAACCTGTGGTGCGGTGACAAGTGATTTTTAAAACGTTGAATATTAGTGCGCGTGTAAGCAGATTTAGAATTACTTATTAAATTTGGAAGCTGGTTCTAGCACTGTGGAAAATATTATTTGCGTTTGTGTGGTGTCAATTTGTTGAAAAGGGGATTTTCAACATATTCGTTTCAAGATAAACTGGATATTATTAGAAATGGAAAATCAACACCTGATTTAAAATTCTTAAAAACGAAAGTTAAATCATGCTATAGGTACTTTAATATTGAAGTGTACAGTGGTTAAGGGGTTGTGAAAATTTGTGTAAATTGTTTTGTTGGCCATGTGTACTGTTCACAAATGAAAAAAAGTGTTTGGAATAAAAATGGTTTTTCAGATTTAAACAACATTCACAAAGTGACAAAAAGGCATGGTAAGTGAAACTCATTTGTGAGCGGTGCTAAAAGAATAAACATTTGGAAAATCACGAATTGAGCATTCATTAGATCAGCAGTTGAAAAGAAAGTGTTAAAAGGACTTATTGACATTGTTTTTTTCTCGGCGAAAATGAACTTAGTTTTAGAGGTCATACTGAATCTCCGAAGCGTTGCTAATAGGGGCAATTTTATCAATTTAGTTGATTTATTAGCAAAATACGATACAATTTTAAGTAACCATCTGGAACACTCCACGATATTTCGGGTACATCAAATCATATCAAAATGATTTGATTCAGTCGATAAGCAATATTGTTTTAGAAAAGATCAAGCAAGAAATAAAAAAGCTCCTTTTTGTTGCAGTTATGTTAGATGAAACAACCGATATTACGAATATTAGTCAGTTGTCAATCGTAGTACGCTACATAAATCCAAATGGGAAAGTCCAAGAGCACTTTAGGATTTTTAGACGTAACAACGCCATGAACGGCCGCAGCTTTATATACTATAGTTTGTCAGATAGTCGATGATCTACAGTGTGGTGCTAAACTTATCGCCCAAAGTTATGATGGGGGCCGCTGTAATGGCTGGTGAATTGGGGGCCTGCAGGCCAAAGTAAAAGAGACTTTTCAGAATGCAATATTTGTACATTGTTTTTGCGCATCGATTAAATTTAGTTCTAGCTTAATCTGCAGCGTGTCTTAAAGAGTGCAAAGTGTTTTTTTCAAGTATTAGTGGAATGGCTGCCTTTTTTCAAAATCATCAAAACGGACACGAGAATAAAACCTTTTTCAAGAAATTCAACCAGTGAAGAGCGGCTTTCAAAATTGTCCCTGTTGACAATAGAAAGTGACTTTGTGAAGGAGATGTCCAAAAATTCAAACTTTTACGACGAAGTTATTTCCGACATCGCAAAAAAAGGAGAGGCGGATTAAACTACATTGTAAATAGGTAGGTTAGTGTATGTTAACTACTTAACTAGCTGGCTCAATTTATAGTTGGCTAGAGAGTGCACGATGGCTAGTGTGACTGAACAAACTCTCTATTTCGCTGCGGGTTCAATCCCCGCCACCAGCGCTGGCAATGTCGGTGGGTATGGTTGTGTGTCTGCGTTTTTTTCATAAGTGTAACCTTCGCCCGTGCAGCTTCGGCTTTGGAATCGGGGGTTGTCTAATTTTTTGTGGTGTTTTTATGTTTTATGTTTATTGAGGAGTGGCTGTCCTACAAGTGTACTTTTTTCTAGATATCATAACTTTGCAACTTTCGACATTTGCTTTAAAATGAGTATACGGAAGCCACGTCCCTTTTCTTAAAATAATTTTTGCCTCGCTTCGCTCGGGGCCTCGCGCTACCCATCACTCTATATCACAAACTGCTTCCCCTGTATCAAAACTCACCGCACGCCCCTGCTTATTTTATAGATTGTAGTCAATTATATTTATACGGATTCTTAGTTCAAATGGTTTTTTCTACTAGCTTGGATTGTTTAGAAAAAAAACTGTAATTGTAAATTTTTTTAATGTCTCTTCGGTTACCGTAAGAAATTAATCAAAAATAATATACTTTTGTCTAATTAAAGTTGATATACCTATAAGCAGGGGCGGCGCAAGGCCAAGAAATATGGGGGCTCAACATTTTAAATAAAATATATTTTTCCATCGAAATGGACAGCGTATAAATAATGATTTTGGATAGTGATTTAAAATGTTGCAAATAGTTAAATAAAAATCTACATTGTACTGTCATTGTGTTTATACACGTTATTTTTAAACAAGCTTATACAACTTAACCATCAAGTTAGTATTTTCTTTCCACACTGGATAATTAATGTCAACCACCCAGTATATTTTAACCCAAATTCGAAATCAAATATTTCCTCTGAAAATAACGTAGTTTGCATGCGGAAAACTCGTAGTAAATAACATGGTCTAAAAGCAGTAGCGGCTTCTGGTGTGAGCCCTGGAACTGTGGATCATAATCAGACTAATCCACAAAAAAACGAAATCAAAAATAAAGCATTTACTAAAATTGTTATTAGGGCTTTACATAAAAAAATCAAATATAAACTACACCATTTTCAAAGTAAATTGAAATCATGTTTATCATAATAAAAAATGCAAATCATAAAGGAATATAAAGTCCCACCTCAACTATGAATTTTTAAAACTCAGTGTTGATTGTATGAAACATTCACGTTTGATGCCCGATGTTTGCTGTCTTAAGAATTTTTAACGACTTATTCAATCACACGTATTTTTAGACCGATAACAAAAATGTGACTGTTATTAATCCTCGCTTTACGATTTGTTTTTTCATTTGTTATCGATTTTAATAGCCTTTCAGGAATCCTTTTGATAATTAAATGAAAGCAATTACTGGTTTTTCGATTACGCACATTCTCTTCGTGTATTTTTCAGATTTTTGCCAAATCAATGAATTCATTTTTAATATCGAAAATTCTAACAGTCGATAGATTCGACGAAATAAAATTATTTTGTGATACACACTTTTTTGCAGGGCACTCGTTGACGTTCAAAAATAAAAATTATACAGGGTGATCCATAAAAACGATGGATGAAAGAATATATATTTTTTAAAATGGAATGACCCAATTTTTATCGTGTTTGAAAACCATTATTATCGCCTATTCAGCAGTAAAATATGTTTAAAATTTGTTGGATGGTTAATGAGAAAATATTTTTATGGAAAATTGACGTGGTAGGTATCACTTGGAAAATTGATTTTGGACTTATTTTTGAAGATTAATTATTTTCTTGACATGGAGTAGTTTAGACATACTTAACTATTAGCTCATGTAGAAAATATGTGTTTTATACAAGGTGTTCATAAAAGCACCGCAAACTTATAAATATTCATACTGCCAAAACTCAACTTTTTCAAATGAAACACTCCTGTATATTTTTGAAAAAATGTAATTTTTATTTATCTGCAACATTAATGTGATATGTCCAATATCTAAAATGTATAGTTTTCCAGAAATAATGGTTTTTGTTTTACTGACTCTTCTAAGAGTGTCAACTTCGATACTCTGAAAAGCGTTTCTTACTCTATTTTTCATATCGTTTCTAGTAGTAGGAGGAATTTGGTATTCGAGATCTTTAACATAACGTCATAAATAGAAATCCAATTTAGTAAGATCAGGTGACCTAACGGGCCAATTTATGAGACCTCCCTTACCTATCCATTGGTCAAGAAACACTGTAGTGGGCAGGGGCACCATCTTGTTGTATCCACAGCCTTCTTATTCTAAAGACAATAATTCGTCTACGAAATGTTCTAAATCGTTTTGTAAAAAATTTAGATATTATCTCCATTCAGGATGCCATCAAAGAAATGAGGTCCGACGGTCCCCAATAATACCTTCCCAAACACTGAGTGACCATGTATGCCAGTAATTCACAGTTCTTACAAAATTGGGATTTTCCGTAACATAATAATGTAAATTGTCTGTTGACATTTTCATTTTTGCGAAAAGTTGTCTCACCAGAAAAACTACATAGTCAAAAAAAATTTGGTGTGTCTTGCATCCTATTTGCCGCCCATACACAGAGATTTAACCTATTTAAAAATTCTCGCGCACTCGTCCAACTCTTCAAGAAGTTGTACATGATATCCACGAAATGTGTTTTGACGAATTCTCGTTAACGAAGATTGTGATCGATATATCAGTTTACCGATTAATATCGTTACGCCACTGGACTGTGTAGACTGGTTAGATGAGACTGGAATTGTACGAGAATGGCCGGGAATGTTCTAGACCGTGGAAATGGATGTATAAATAAGACGCACGGTGGGCCGAGACTCAGTCTTAAGTTGAAAGTGAACGAGTGAAGAAGAAATAAGAAAGATATTTATAAAGTGTTTATTTGTGATTATAGTTAAGACAGTCATTATAATCTGTCGTTGTTAATTATTAATTAGTTAATAAAATAGTGATTAAGTGTTACCTGATCTTTCAATTAACGAATCTACGAGTATAAGTGTTTGTGGGTATAGCAAACACATAACAATATTTTTGGAACTATTATGAGGATCTTCTACCAAACTTAATAAAACGATGTGTTAGTTATCTTCATTTGCAGTCCTATTTATACAATTGACTTTTTTTATAAGGAAATGTCACCTGTTTCTTCAAATCCGTTTTTTAAATTTTTGAAAGATGCTTCTTGTGGATCGGTTTTGTCGGGATACTTTTGAGCATAAATTCTGAAGGCCAAAAAACCATTTCTGTCACTTTCACTGAGGGTATAAATCATATCATTAATTCATGCTTCGTAAAATTCATTTTTTACTGAAAACTATAGGAGGAGGTTTGCAACAAAATCGAAATGAACTAAAATCAAATGATGTTAAATATCTTTTTGTCTATGAAATTATATATCTCAAAGATAACGACTTTTCTGAATAAAACACCTACTTAGGTATAGAACATATTATATTAAAGTTGCAGATAAATAAAAATTACATATTTTTTAACAAGAATATACAGGGTGTTCTATTTGAAAAAGTTGTGTTTTAGCAGTTTGAATTCAAGTCAGTGGTGCTTTTTTTGAATACCTTGTATAAAATACACATTTTCCATATCACCTAATAGTTAAGTAAAGTATGGCATAAACTACTTCCATGTCAAAGAAAAATAAATAATCTTCAAAAATAAGTCCAAAATCAATTTTCAAGATGATACCTGCCAACGTCAATTTTCCATAAAACTATTTTTTATCTCATTAGCCATCCAACAAATTTTAAAAAATATTTTACTGCGGAATATATCATCACAATGGTTTTCAAACACAATAAAAAAATTGGGTCATTCCATTTAAAAATATATAATTCTTTCACCTACCACTTTTACAGATCCCCCTGTATAATTGATAGTAATTTTAAGAAATGTCCTTTTTAATGAAAAATTTGACCATGCTTTTTATCTCTAACGATACGGGATATACAGAAGAAATACGCCCTATTGACATCCTGTATAAGAGGGACCAGTTTTGAGAAAAAATAAAAAAATCAAATACCTGGTTTGATAAATGCTCATTCTGAAGTTGGAGTATAAAATATGTCAGCAAAAATGCAAATCAGAGTATTTTAGCTTACATATGAAAAAGAAAAAAACAGTAAAAACTACAAAAAAAAATGTTTTTTCAATGACAACGAGGGCCCTGCAGAAAAAAGTTTGTACCACAAAATAATCTTATTTCGTCGAATCTATATTGACTGTTAAAATTTTCGATATTAAAAATCAATCACCCTGTATAGAAATTTCGTTAAATAATTATTTTTGGGTACTTGAAACGCCTTTTTCATTTTTAAATTTAAGATAATTTCCCACATAGCACAAAAATATACTATGATCATTTCATCTATATTTCATGCAAATATTGAATGTAGGTACTCTGTATGTGCAGAAAGTAGCAGTAGTAGTAATAGTAACATAATAAACTCCCTATTAGGAGTCAGTATTCATCATTCTCGAAAAATTTCCTGAAAATATATCATTTTTTGTTTCCAAATTCTCTTAACCTTTCAGTAAAAGTCAATTTATGTTAGAGTGACCTGGAGCTTGCTCTAATATGAATATTAATCGGTAGATTAATCCCCCGACCCCGTAATCGGATACCTACCAAGTACCGGTTATTGATTCTTCTTCTTCCTTTTAGTTCCCGGCAACGAGTAAATTATTGTTCTCCTCAAACAGAATTTCAACGTTTGCATTCTGATTCTGTAATGTGTAATCTGTGACTCATTCATGGAATGTAAAGTTCATTTAAATTTATCTTCGTGTCATTCCATTATTTACTGTCCCTATTTTTTATTTGTGAATTATTGTGATATAGTAAATGTATTTATCTAGTATAAGGTCATGAAATATATTATTTTAATATTATATTTATTTGTAAGTACATCTAACATTAATAAAAATACTTTCATAATGTACTTAACCTCACTTTATTTCAGTGTTTTACATTTCAAATACCACGATGTACAGCCAAAACAGGCAACAGGAAATTAGTTATAGACAACATAGTTGACATAAAAGACTTTAAAAAATTGCTTAGAACCAAAACAAACGTTTTAGTTTGTTTTTATAATTCATACAAACAATCACAAAATGTTATTAAAGTGTTTAAAGAAGTTGCTGATAACATCAAGGGTGAGGGGACTATGGTTCTCGTTGATTGCTCAAGGTAAGTAAAAAAAATAATATGAAATGAAGTTTAGATTATCCATATTTTATTCATACAATATAACGGTCTTTTTGTTTATAGTGATGCAAAAAAAATGTGTAAAAAGTTAAAAATACCCAGTGACCTCTACATTTTAAAACATTACAAAGATGGAGAATTTAATAAAGATTATGATAGGAAAAACACAGTTAGTTCCATGACTAATTTCATGAGAGATCCAACAGGAGACCTTCCGTGGGAGGAAGATACAACTGCTGTAGATGTAGTTCATATTCCAGATGCAAATGTATGCAATAAGCAAGTACCTATTTAAAGTCAATAAGTAAAATAACCTGTTTTTTTTTTTGTCTTATTTTTTTGTATAAAATTTGCAAAAAAATTAGTTTTAGTCACCATTAAATGAGGCTTTACCATAATATTAGATAATCATGAAATGGGAGTGTTAAAATTATAAGAATTTACAAAATATGACAAAATTGGTCATATGACATACTAAAACACTGTTAATTAAAGTGATGAAATCATTAATTAGGTACTCATTTAAAAAACCTTGAACAATTGTGTAAGTTTGGTGAACTACCATCTAAACCTAATGGTCAAATTTGAATGATTGTCCTGTATTAGGTCTGATCCATTTTCTAAACCCATGAATTGAAAATAAATGTTTCCTGAGAAGAGCTCTAATACTCGACGTGATAAATATCATCAAGCATGCTGAGTAGACAGGAAATTTTTCTGTCAAAAATATGTCACCAAAATAGTACAGAACATGTTTTTTTACTTTTCAGACCTTGGCCAAATTCCTGAGGAAGGAAACAAAACCAATATTATTAATGTTCTTTGCCCCCTGGTGCGGTTTCTGTAAAACTTTAAAACCTGATTATGCTGAGGCTGCTACAGAATTGAAAGATCATGCCACATTAGCTGCTATAGATGTTAACAGACCTGAAAATACAGGTGTCAGGTCACAATATAATATTACTGGCTTTCCTACACTTCTTTATTTTGTGTAAGTAGATTACTTTAGTGCCTCAATTTAATGCCATATTAATGTAGTGGGATATTTTAAGAAAATACATTTAACATTTATATTTAGCATAATTACTTGGTAGAGTGCAAAATTCAACAGACTACGTTACTAAATATTACACATTTCACATCCATAAATAGGTCTTATAATTTTTATTTCATTTCTACAGGGCATAACACTTAAACCATAAATAAGGCTTTATCTGTTAATGTTCCTCAAACAGAAAATTATACACCGAGATTTTTTTTGTTTCTGATTATACATTTTCAAAGCCATAAAACAACTCCTAATTTAGAAGGCCACCACATAATTTACATTACAACTGGTGCATATTATATTTTTGTTAGTCATTTTGCTTATTTTGATGTTTTAAAATTTTCCGGGTGTTTAGAGCACGGTATAACTTTAATTTTTTTTGTAACATACGGCATCAAAATCTCAATTTTTAGATAAATTGGACTTAAAATATTTACCTATTGAGGCAACAATTATTTATTTAACATTCTTGCTATGTCTTTTGTATTTGTATGATTTGTATTACAATTCAGTTTGTTGTTTACATCTGTATTTCTTATGAGGGTTATCTACTTCTAAAATTAAGTTTCATGTTATACTGTCTTATAGGGTTTCATAAGTTTAATACATATTTGTGAAGTGTGACTTGCCAAAAATGTATATCATTATGTATCTTACCAATTCAATAAATCAGTATAAGTGTATAAATGTAAGAAAAGCAACATAATTATTTTGTTTATGGCCTCTATTCAGCTTCACTACAAATATTATATGATCACATCAGATATTTTAGTGGTAAAATGCTTTTAGTTGCATGTTGTACATTTTTTTCTATATATAAGTTGATAAGAAATTGTTAGAAGGAAAACTGTTCTCATTACCGATTCCAATATTTCCAGAAATGGACAAATGAAGTATACGTATGAAGGTGAAAACAAGAAAAAGGCCATTGTCGAATTTATGCACAATCCTTCAGCACCACCAATAAAAGTGAAAGAACCGGAATGGTCCGATACCGATAGTGAAGTTGTGCATTTATCATCCTCTAGTTTTGATCCTGTGATAAAAGAGGAAGCATCTGTATTGGTAATGTTCTATGCACCTTGGTGTGGACATTGTAAGAAAATGAAACCTGAGTATGAAGCTGCGGCAGCAGAAATGAAAAATGAAGGCGTAAGTATGACAAAAAAATTGACTTGAAATTTGGTATTAATTTTTGAAGTTCCATTCTAGTAGGGAGTGCTGTCTATCAAAAGATTAGTTTTAACTTCCATGAAAATTTAAAAAAAAGTGAAATGATTGATACCTCAAACTATTAAGAAGTAGACTCGGTATCTAAAACATAAATGATTCATTTGTCCAGTTTCAAACTAGTTAAGTTTAGGGAAAATGTCCAGGGTGTCACAAATTCTAGGCTCATTATTAGTACCGGTCATGTTTTAGTTTCAACTTCTGGTAAAATTCTAAAAAATACAGTGGTCTGGTTATAGTGAACCCATTTTTAATCAACTCTCGTTTATAATATACTACCTTTGAAGCAACAACATTTTTTCTTTAACACGTTAAGCGCCAGTGCGGTCCCTAGGGACTGATGGTGGATTTGTCTACCAGGCCACGTCGGTCCCTAGGGACCGCTTGGATATTCTAATACAAGACTGGCTATACACGCCAGCTGGGCTAGTATAGATTCCAATTTAACATCATAGGTGGACCGCTGTGGCCTGTGAGGAATGTCTACTATAGGCAACTTTTTAATATAAAGGATAAATAAAAATTCAGGGCTGCTTATAGGTTTTTTTTTTACTCTTTTAAGTTATAAACTTTTAGGCTAATAATATCAATCGTAAATAAGTAAATAAAATAGTAATTGTACCATAAAAATGAAAAGATATGTTTGAGACCACTACTTGTGATATTTAGCAAAGCAATCTATACAAAAATGAGGATTATCAGGACAACTATCACAATATGTTGTAACTTTTGGCACTTTATTTTTATCTATTTCTCCCTTGAGTTTCTTGTCATAACAGCCTTTACAATAACGTCGTACTTTTTGAGCAATGCCATTCTTTTTTCTTCATTAAATGAACCTCGTCCTTTTTTTGTGATCTGGATGCAGAGCCAGATCTATCCTCCTCATCCTCTGGAAACATTAGGTTTTCTATAATACGTTCCTTGAAATCCGTTATCGAGACAGAATTATTTATGGATTTGAAAAGAAAATGTGCAAATAATTGGCTCATGTAACAATAATAAAAACTACGCATGTCAACAGGACCGCTAATGGGACCGCTATGGCGCCGACGGCACATTGTTCCCACCCCGCCACGTTGGTCCCTAAGGACCGCTACAATCGAAACCCCAAAAAAAATGAGAAAATATTTTCTAAAAAATTTTTTTTACCATTACAACTTTTTTTTAATTAAAACAAGTTAAAATAACGGGAAAAAAATTTTTTGGCACAAGGGGAAGTTTTCGTCATGTTGCTTTGGCGCTTAACGTGTTAAGATCGTTTTTTTATAGTTATAATGAACTCCGAATATAACAAACCATTTTTGATACATTATTCGGGTTCGTTATAACTGAACATTACTATATATCTATTTGAAATCATTTTCAAGAAAATCATGAAAAATTGAGATTTGGGAACTTTATATTTTCCTGGAACATTGTTTGTTTTTTGAAATATTTCTTATAAATGGCTATATTCGCTACATATTTTATGAAAGACCATATTTTTGGCATGTGAGTATATTTATCATATTTTTATAAAAATGGATAAATCTTTATAAAATTCACATTTTTGCCTATTCAAAAAAAAACCTTTTAAATGCATATAGAAAAAAATAAGATTTAAAAAAAATGACCACCAGAAAATCAAAACCATAAATGATAAAATGGAAAATATGTCTGTCATTAAGAATTGAAAAAAATAAAATTGTAGTATTAATTAAGTCAGCTGACTTTTTTGTTATCCATCTCGTAAATCGTTTTTCCGACGTCATTTTTTTCAAATGGAACCATTATGCATCATTGTAGTATTTAAACAGAATCTTTTACTTACAGTTTAATAGTAAATATTTTAACATTTGATCGCAAAGGTATAAAAAAACTTTTTCTTCAATAATGATTTAATAAACAGATGAAAACCCACAAAACAAATGAAGAAATATCCCAAATAAAACTAATTAGGTAACAAAAAATTATAATAAATATTCAAAATTTCTATCAGTAGCTTGACACATTTGAACCGTAGTTTTCGTACTAGGGGTACTATGCAATGCAATGCAATGGCATTTTTTACTTGATTTTCTAAATCTGGACATGTTGTTTGGAGGCTTTATTAAGAGGCGACTTCCCACATAACCCCATAGAAAGAAATCTAGTGGTATCAAATCAGGTGACTTCACGGGCCAAAACTAAATATGCCCAAAAAAATGTTTAAGGCAGTATTTTTTCCTAAAATTAGTACCATTGTATGCAAATTGAATCCCTGAAACGAGTCATATTTTTTTGGTTGTACTTCATATTTGCATATTGTTTCGAGGCAGAAGCTGTACAAGCCCTGTAAATACTTTTTTAGGGCAACTTTTTATTATACTTCACAATGTTCACAATATGGTTACAAAAATTTAGAGAGGTTTCGATTTGTTGACCCATTATCAACTTGTTTTTTGACAACTATTATTAAGTTTATTAAATATTCACTTTTTCAATGTGAACAAATGTTAAAAGATACTATATGTAATACAATATTAGACATAGTATATTGAAGGAAGACTCAAATTTGGCTACAAGTGATGAGGGATACTAGCAGGCATCGTCACAGATTAATCTGTGGCATTGTATCAAATCCAGTGTGCTCGATGGAAAATTAATTCTCTGCTCTGCTAACAGTAATGCTGACCAGTGACGGGTTGCCTGCTTCTGCTTTACATTGCAACATGCCATTTAAGACACCCGTGTCGTCTCATAATTCAGTACACATACACATATTGTCTATTGTTTTGCAGTTCAATATTTTTATTTCAGTGGTTTCTGTAAAATTTCTAATTTATTATTTTTTTAATTATCTAAATGACATTCCCCGCGATAATAATAAATATTCTTAGATTCAAGGTATGTTAGCAGCAGTGGATGCAACTAAAGAACAGTCAGTAGCCTCAAGGTATTCGGTTAAGGGCTATCCGACTATAATGTATTTCTCTTATGGTGAGCAGAAGTTTGATGTGAATGTTCGGGAAGCACCAAAGATAATTGAATTTATGCGAGATCCAAAAGATCCACCCTCATCACCTCCACCAGAGAGACCCTGGGCCGATGAAAATAATGAAGTTGTTCACCTTAATGACGAAACTTTCAAACCATTTTTAAGAAAAAAAGAAACATGTGCTGGTCATTTTTTATGCACCTTGTAAGTTCTTATAAAAATATTGAAGAATGAATGGGATGTCCCATTATGTTGACAGTTGGATTTTTTTAATTACAGTGTCATTTAAAATGAAGACACCTAGTTATTTTCGTAATTTTTTGAAATTCAAATTTGAGCCTTGGCACAATTGTAGTCCTATATGACGTACATTTCGAGACAACCAACTTAAATTTAAGTAACAAACTGAGAACAGCAGCCCCCCAAAGGGGCCCCTTCCCGATATTTTGCTTCGTGTTGAAGATATTGAAAAAAGTTGTTCAGAATCTAATTTTGAGCCCCCAATACCAAATTTCATTACAAAATTCGCATTTTTAGTTTTGTCAACATTTTCCGCAGTCTACACACTGTGACAATTTTGGTTTGCAATTTAATAGGATGCCTTGGACTTGAGAAAAAATTATTGAACAGAAGTGTCGATTTGACAAAAAATACATTTTAAGAGAAAAGAAAACAAACAACTTTTGGTAATTGAAATAAGTAACAAAACTACAGTTTAAAGTAACAATCAGTTTTTGAGATAATTACTCATTACATTTATTCAAATACAAATTTTAATTAATTATCGGATGTAGCCTCTCTCAACTAATCCTCCCTCAATTTAAATACATTTCTCAATTCTTTTACGATTATGATTGGCCACTCTCCTCAGTTCTGGAATGCTGATTTCACGACAGGCTCATCTAATTTTAGCACAATGTTCGCCTCTATTTCTGGGCTTTGTTGTGTAAACTTTATTCTTCACTGTTTCCATAGAAATAAAAATCTAATGGTGTAATATCGGGTGACCTAGGAGGCCAGAGTTCAAAAGGACTATTTCTTCCTATCCAGCGCATGTTCGTTCAACCACTATGAACAATGCTGGAATTATGTATTGACGCGCCATCTAGCTGGAAAAATATCTCGTGTTGTACATTAAGAGGAAAAATTTCAATTGCATCCCATAATTCCATATCGAAAAGTTAACCAAACGCCGAGCATTTAACGAGTTATTAAAGAAAAATGGACCAATTATTCGGTCTAAAATTCCACACCATACGTCAACTTTCTCTGAATACTGACAATTAATAACCCAATGCGGATTTTCTGTAGCTCAGTATCTACAGTTTTGAGAATATACCACCCCATTAATGGTAAATGTAGCCTCATCAGTAAACAAAATTTGATTTAGAAAATCCCCGTCGTCCCTGGGCCCAATAGCAATAATCTAAGCTTTTATTTTCATCACCTTTCAAATTATGTAGAAATTTTGGTTTTATAAGGCTTGATTTTATGATGTATGAAACATCTTCTAATATTCTCCATGTCGATATTCAGTTGAGACGCAAAATCTCATAGACTCGCTCTTGGATTCGCTTGATTTGCAGCTAAGATTACGTTATGTTCAGGATGCGGATGTATTCGACGAGGTTGATCATTCTAACGTCTTTTAATAACACTGCCAGTTTCATTGAAAAGAGCATTTATGGCGGCTGCAGTTCCATGAGTAATAACGACTCATAAAGGATATCTTCGGTTAAATTCTGTCAGATTGACATTTAATTTAATCATAGTTTTTGTTTCCATGGCATCCTATTAAATTGCATACCAAAATTGTCACCATGTGTAGACTGGAGAAAAATATTGAAAAAATTAAAAATGAACTTTTTTCGATATCTTCAACGCAAAGCAAAATATCGGGAATAGGGGCTGCCATTGTCTCAGTTTATTTAAGATGGTTGCCTCGAAATGTACGTCTTATATAGGATTACAGTTGTGCCAGAGCTCAAATCTAAATTTCAAAAAATTATGAAAATAAGTAGGTGTCTTCGTTTTATATGAGACACGCTGTATATGATTGTGCAACTGACTTGTTTGACCAATTGATTACTTTTTCATCACTAAAATAAGATAGTGATTATTCCGCTCATTATTATTGTTTTTAAGGGTGTGGCCATTGCAAAAGAACCAAGCCTGAATTTACGCAGGCTGCTGCAACATTTAAGGATGATCCTAAAGTTGAATTCGCTGCAGTAGACTGTACGACAAATCCTTCTCTTTGTAATGCCCATGACGTAAAGGGATATCCCACACTGAAGTATTATAGTTACTATACGAGAGGTACAAAAACTTACAATGGAGGTCGAACGGTAAGAAATTTAATTTGAGTTATGGGCTAGTTAATTTTTTTCTACAAAACTTCACCATTCTTGAGATTGAAGTTTAAATTTATTTTCGTTTTTTTTGTACCACCGACATTTATTGTGATGCCAAACACCAATTCATACAAAAGTGTCGAAATAAATCATGGATTCTATATCGATGACCAAAAACAACCAGTGTAGTACAAACAAATTTGAATGAGTGAAACAGACCACGACCCCGAAAAAATATCACCCAGTATATCTTTTACAACAAAATAGTTCTCATATTTATTGGTCTCAACAAATATATTACGTGTACCAAATTTCAGATTGATATCACAATAAATGTCGGTGATACAAAAAAATAAACCGAAAATAAATTGAAACAAAAACGTTTCCTCTGGAAAATGCCATTATTTCGACTTGTTCTATATATTTTTGAAGTTTTATAGGAAAATATGACCCACCCTATATATTAATCATTCTAGATGTTTTTAAATTATAGTAGTAGGCATCGATATTTTTTTGATGAGAAGTCTAGATACAAAACTCCCCAAGTCACATTTTTGTGAAAAATGAGTTTGGTATGGCAATTTACTCCTTGTGTGAAGTAGCATAATCGTATTTAATTCAGATGCAAATTCCACTCACAATCATATTAAAGTGCGGTAGAAAATCCACTTACAAGTGCAAAACCTGTCACATCTAAAAAAGATTTATTTACAAAATACGCTAAGTCCAATCTGACCACCCACTGTAAAGTCATTTAATGACATAATCAGTGTTGTGCTTCGTTTTTAGTTTGTTTGGAACATTAATTGAAATAATTGAAGACACTGGGATATGAAACTTATTTTTGTTTGTACAATTTTGTTTCTTGTTAGACTCATGAGTAAACAGGAATATACAACTTATTTTGAGTTTCTGATTTTGATACATTTTTATTTTTCTTAAATTTGGATTTTATAATGAATAAAAAGATAGTTCGTTTTTGCAATGGGTCAGTTTTTTTTTGTGGTAAATTTACATGATATATTAGAAAAGTCAGATCATCTTGGACTTGGTGAGATTTGCAACCAAATTTGCTGAATTTAGTTTCAAATCTCATAATTAAAAACAATTTTGTCAAAACCACTACTTAAAAATATTTTTTGGTGCCCTCTGTTGTTAAAGAACTGCAATAGAATGTATCTTAACCAACAACTACATAATATGGCTGCAGTTGCAATTGTAACGGTGTTTGGCCTCTATTGTAAAATTGCATAGATGTGAATTGGCGGATTTTGCATCTAGACACCTCAATATACTAACATTAAAAAAATAATGATTATTTAAGAAAAACTTAAAAAAAAAGAAATATAATGCACTGGCAACTTGCAAAACCAATTTGTGGTTGGTTATATTTTTGACTTTCCAACATAGGTACAATAAAACTCATTATCATCATGTTTTTTTAATATCCAAATTTTTTTGTGATGTTTTGATGCTCAGGAAAGGTAATCCTCAGCATTATTGAACAGTTCGATTATTATTTCATGTCAAGAAACTGTGTTATACCATATTTTCTCTTTTAGACTGAAGAATTTGTCAGCTTTATGTTGAACCCTGAGAGTACCTCCAATACTGGACCCCCTCCGCCACAGAGTGATAATTGGAAAATGGATCCTTCAATTATGAATTTAAATGATAACAACTTTAAACAGCAGCTTTCGAAAAACAATGTGGTTCTGGTTATGTTCTATGCTCCTTGGTGTGGCCATTGCAAAAAAATGAAGCCAGATTATTTGGCTGCTGCAAAAGAACTGAACAAGGAAGGATTTTCAAATTGTTTGGCAATGGTAGACTGCTCAATAAACCCTGTAGTTGCAGAAGAGTTTAAAATCTCTGGTTTCCCTACGATCAAACTGTTCAGAAATGGAAAATACGTTAAGGATTACACAGGAAAAAGAACTGTCGAAGATATTAAAAAATTCGTTTTGCCATATATTGACGGCAAAAAAAAGATGAGTTATAGTCAGTATTCGAACAATTTTATACTTTTCTAATCAATCATGTTAACAAATTCAAAAATACTCATTTTATATGTATATAAAAAAATAAATAATAGATCTGTACTTATTGGTGATTAATTTATTAAAAATTTTAAAAGGACAGAGTTTTATTTAAATTTTTCTTTGAAAATAGCGAAATCACCCATTTCATTTTTTGAACAGCAGGTTGTACTTAAAAAATGAAGTTTTTACATTCTAGGATATTCGAAAGAATGGTTTCAGATCTACACCGTACAGTTTTCATCAAATTGGATTTGTCTAAAACATCCACCATAATTATGTAGTGGTCTGGATGATGTATCGATCTTTGCCCTTGAATTTATCTGGGAATATATCAAATCTCCCCTGTGTTTTCTCTTTATTATTTCTTTGAAAACAGGAGGTTTTTCCAGATATGCTAAAAATAGGCAGTCATACCGGTTTATAAAAAGGTGACCCTGAATTACTGGAAAACTATAAATCTATAATGGGATTACTGACTTTCTCTAAAATTCTTGAGAAAATTGTTGTTAACCCAATGGAAACCTTCTTAAATAAACATAATCAGTTGTCAACAAATCAACATGGATTTAGGAAAAACCACACTACCAATACTGCAGCTTTTCAACTAATCGAATTCATTTATAAATCATTAGATGGACACAACTGCATATTAGTTTTGTTTTTTGTTCTCTCTCGTGCTTTCGATTGTGTAGATGTTGAATACCTGGTACAAAAATTGTATAACATGGGCATTAGAGGTTGCATAAATGACTGGATACTTACTTTTCTGACCAAGCATAAGATCAGAGTTAAAATTGGGCAAGAACATTCGGAAGTGGGATAGTTGAAATATGATGTCCCTCAAGGCAGTGTTCTATCTCCCCTTCAATTTACATTATTCATCAATGATGTGGAAAAGTACTTACAAAATAATGTCAATATGCAATTAGTTTTATATGCGGATACCACCAGTGGCATATCTGCCCAGTCAGAATTTGACCTTTACTGCAATGCACAGATGGTGCTCTCTGAATTCTATACTTGGTGTAGTAAAAGCAAGCTTGTTCTTAATCCATCTAAAACGCACTACAATATTTTCTCAAAAAAAGTTTCTGAATTCAATCTAAAACTAAATGACTCTGTACTAGAAAGATTAGATAACTAAGTTTTTTAGATCTCTACGTTAATCATCAATTAACCTGGGACGCGCATGATGGTTTTGTGACCAAAAAGTTAAATTCTGTATATTTCGCAACAGTCAATCTAAAAAATATCTTAGTTACTAAAAATCTTCTGAATGTCTATTACGCCTTGGCATATTCTCAGTTAAACTATATGGTAATTTACTGGGGCCAAACAACTGAAATGAATCGTATTTTTGTTATCCAAAAAAAGAATAATACGCAAAACTTTTCTGCTAGTCCATTAGAATCATGTAGACCTATTTTTAAAATGCATCGTATTCTACCACTTCCCTGCATAATTATTTACCAAGCACTTATTTTTGTTAAATTGAATCAAGGAAAATTTCCACAAAATAACTCGGTGCTAAGCTCATAACACTAGATACTAATATTTATATTTCAAATTTTAATGTCATTATATAGGAAAAGTCCCTATTGTTTTTGTAGTGGTATTTACAATCACTTACCTACCTCCTTTAAGGATATTAATTCTATAGCCAAATTTAAAAAGACATAAAGCGCTAGCTTCTAGATAACTGTTTTTACTCTCTTCAAGAATATTACAACAAGTAATCTTCATGTATTTTGATAGTAAATAATTACATGTTATTTTTTATTAGGATATAAAACTGTCTTAAATAATTATTTTAATTGTATTCTCGTTTAGGCCGAAATTAAAGAAATTATTGCATCTCTAAAACCCGGCAAATCTCCTGGGCTAGATACACTAAAATCAGAGACGTTAAAAGAAATAGCAGACTATATATCTAAACCTTTAGCTTTTATATTAAATAGGTCTCTCGAGGTAGGCATTTTTTCCATCTCCACTAAAAAATGCACTTATAAAACCAGTCTATAAAAATGGCGATAAACCAGAAACAGAAAACTATAGACCCATATCCTTAATTAGTAACATAGCCAAAATATACGAAAAATTGTTAAAAAATAGAATTATTAATTATCTAGACAAATATAAGATTATTTCATCGGGACAGTATGGATTCAGAGAAGCCAGGTCGACAGAAGATGCGATGGCACAGTTAACTGCAAATATATATAAATCAATGGATGAATCAAAACCTTGCATTTGCATCTTTGTAGATCTGACTAAAGCGTTCGATACTGTAAACCATAATAAATTACTCAGTACATTAGAAAGTATTGGATTTCGAGGAACTGCATTAGAATTGATGAGTAGTTATCTCATGAACAGAAAACAATATGTGGGAATTGAGAATGTACTCAGCTCAAATAAGACTTTAGAATATGGAGTTCGACAAGGAACTGTGCTAGGCCCCCCTGTTATTTAACATATGTGAATGATTTATTTAAGGTAAATACTGAAGGAGATGTAATTAGTTTCGCCGATGACACTGTTGTCTTCTATAAAGACTCATCTTGGGCAAACCTTCAGAAGAAAGTGGAACTAGACTTCGTAAACCTAATCAAATGGCTTAATGATAGATTACTTACCATAAATTTTAAGAAAACATTCTTTGTGCCCTTTAGCTGCTATAGCGATAAATTACCCACATTTGACACACTGCACCTTACCGTTAACAACAATCAAATAAATATTCATAAAAAAATTCATATCAAATATCTTGGAATCATTATAGATAGCCATCTTAGATGGAATTATCATACAGAGTTTGTTGTTAAAAAACTACGAAGCATGCTAAATAGATTTAAATTTTACAACAAAATTTTTGACATCCAACAACTACGAACTCTCTATCACAGCTTAGTACAAACACACCTCTCATATGGAATAATAGCCTGGGGTGGAGTCACAAATAATCACCTTAAAAGCTTACAATGCATACAAAAATGGATTCTGAAAATTATGTACAACAGGAGCTACCGTTATGAGAGTGAAGCTTTATTTAATGAAGCTAACATCCTTGACATCCGACAATTATATTTTCAAAGCTTAATACTGAACCACTTTAAACAGAAAAAAACACTTAGGCCTATAAACCATAAATATGAAACACGGTTTAAATCTAAAACCACTTTTATAAAAAAAACAGAAAAAACGATTGGCCAAAGATGCCACACCTAGGTCCAGTTACATATGCAGAAATTCCAGATAGTCTGCGAAAAATCCATTCCATTGGCTTATTTCAAAATAAATTGAAGGATTGGTTATTTAGTACGCCAAGAAAGGAAATTCACCAATTAATAGACAGGAAAAATGTTTATAATTAACTCTTACCAAAATAATGATGTACTCTGCTAATAGGTAAGGCTGATTATTTGCGGCATATCGTCATAAATAAAATATGAGTTTGCGTTACTAATAGAAAAAAAAAATAACTTAAAATTAAAATTGATAGATTATGTTGTATATAGGTACCTATATGTATTTTTTTTTTAAGTAATAATGAAAACAAGAAAATATCTATTCTACCACTTACCTCAATGTATCTATCTTTTTGTTTTGTTTTATATTTTATGTAAATGTATGTATATTCTCGGGTGTAAATGAATAAGCTAGATTGCCTTGTATATAAACTATCACTTTCTCTCTCTCTTTTACCTTTCAACATACTCTTGTTCACTGCTATTGTTTCTTATTTTTTCATTTTCTCAGAGCTATAAGCTTTTCTATACATACAAAATGCTTACTTGATAAAAAAATAACAGTAAACTAAGCCCATGTGCAGGGTTAACCCTTTATGGGCTTTTTTTTCTCTGTTTATTTACTAGATATATATTTTGTATGCTACTTATAGTTAATTACGCACATTTGTATATATCTTTCTGGTAAATAAATATTATTATTATTATATATTATATATTAGGCAGTGTGATTTTATTTTTTCTTATATATTTTAATTATTGTACCGTAATTTACTTTTCAAAATGACGTCAATATCTTTTATAGATCATACGACAATAAAGTATTATTATTATTATACAAGTTGCTTAAGTTAAAATAACACAAAAATTACTTTCAATATTAGCACCCACCGCGCGCGGATTTCAAATTACAACCGAATATATATAACGCTTTCGCAATAGCGCAATATATAAAATACGTACCTGAAGTTGGGTCTCCGTAAGTAACTAACCTCCGCAAAAGCAAAAAAAATGGTCGCTAGAATCCGTTTACAATGTAAAGAGGCCAGGGGCATGACGTTATCGGCGATGCAAACATGGCTACTTCGAGCATTCAATGAATTCTTTTGACAGAATAGCAAAACGGTTACTGCGCTTCTATTTCACAATGACGTACCTGCCTTTTTATAATGTGAACAGACTCTACGTGCTGTGGAGGTAATAATGCAAACAGATGTTTATATTGTATTAAATGTAATGTATTTAATGTATTTTTGTATGAAATCTTTACTATTTATTTCATTTTTGTATTTTTTGGTACAATAAAATTGAGTGAAACAAAACAAAGCTGAAGTCATATATTAGTTGTTGAACTGGAATCTCCACTTTATTGATATTAAATTCTACAATTACATCGGCTAGCTTTTGGTCAACCTGCTATAGCTGCAATTTGAGTTAAAAATATCTTCATCTACGTGCAGAATATGAACTGCAACCATAAAAATTGACAGGCCTATTTCCTATTGATAAAGTTCAGCAGGAGGAGCCCACAACATAGTTTAAATTTAACTTAAAGCTTAGAAGTTGACACATCGTGACAGATGAATAAAGCGTTGAAATATTAAAGGGACCAAGTGCCAAAAACTGTTTATTGAGGTATTTAAAAGAAACAAGAAACCTCTTAAAACAAGCATCATATCAAATTAAGTAGAAAAAATGCAAAGCAAAGCTTGTAGCATTTGGATCCATGACATGTTTTTGCCTGTACAGGTGGGCAAATTTTGATGTTTGTATAGAGTAACTTGGTAACTGTAAGAGATACAAAAAAAATGGAAGACACATTCTCTATCTCTTTTTTGAGACAAATTCACTGACGAAAACAAAAATTTGCTATCGTCTTTTATTTTCGACTTATAAACAAGTTTGATTTTTCAACTTTTAGACATGTCAATATCTTGGTTGTAATGTTATGAAAAAACAAATTTTACATTCTTCAAGCACTTTTTCTGTATAATACAATAGTGTCGAGAAAATTAAAAAAAAAGGTGCAATTTCGAGTTATGGCATAAAGTTGTATTTTTTAAACGGGAATCATAGTTGGCTATGGTTTATTTAAAAAGGAAATTTTTTTCTCTCTCAAACTATATATCATATGTGGGGCGCTTTTGATGTGTAAGTATTTAATAGCAAAAATAATCTTTTAGTAGATTACTTTTTGCATTTTTTTATATTCCAAGTAGGCGTGTGTCATCTAAGGCAGTATTTAATCCGGTTGTCAGTAAATTGCATATTAATAATTTTTCTTTCCGTCATAATTACACCCCATTTAATCGTAAAAGTGAAGATGTCTTACGAAAATTACGAGAAATATATGCCAGAATACTTTATTCAAATAACAATTGTGATATTGTATCCGAAATATATTTCAATCGCTATCCAGAAAAAAAGACAACCTAATAAAGTTATTTTTAAGTGATTAAATGAGAATCTCATTAACTGCGGGTCCTTTATGAAGCCAAGACCAAAAAATTACAACATTGAAGATGCTGAAGAAACTTCTATAACTAATTGGAATGGCGGTTGCAAATCCTTCAATTTCAAGTCTACAAATTGAAGCTGATTCTGGGATTTCAAGACGTCGAGCTTTGGGTATTTTGAAGACACACATATTCAGGCCTTATACAATAAGTAATCAACATCACCTGCAGAGCTGTCAGGTACTTCAATTAAAAAAATTGAAATAGTAATTTAATTATTTTTAAGTAATTAAATTACTTTAATTCAATTACTTTTTTGGACGCCTTAAAATAATTGGTATTTGAATTACTTTTTGTAAAAGTAATTGTAGTTGGTAATTGTTTTGTTTTTGGTAATTGAAGTACTGAACAAATAATTCAATTCCTTTTGGGTAATTCAATTCCTGATACTTTAATTACTTTAAAATAAGTAATTGAAATTGTATCGAAAATATTCCGAGAAAAATCGCAACGCGCTCGGCTTTAATAACTTGTCTGAGCTTGTCGTTTGACAGTATTTTTCGTTTTCTTTCAGTTATCCAGTGCACTACACAGTATACAGTAGCTGTGATTGCAAGAAAACCATGTTTTTAATTATTTATGTCCTTGTGTTTTTAATTCTTAAAAAGTTGCCTGGCAAGGTAAGTAAATATTAAATAAATTTGTTCTTTACTATTTTTTTAAATATTAATATATGTTATACATGTATCTCCGATATTGGCAATATCTATTATTTTACCTATTTGATTTAATCAAATACCTATTAATATTAGTTACACTGACAAAATTTTTTAATGATTGTAGAAACAAAATTTTTGCACAGAAATGCGTTTCACATTGAACTCAAATATCGAATAAAAAATATCTGTCTGTATGTATGTCTGTGTGTAGACCATTTCTTGTCAACACAATAATTTCTTTTTAGACTTGAAAATTTTATTTTAAATTTAATACCTATATAAGTAAAATAGCTTGGTAGAATAATACCTACATATACGTGTTTGAATGACCTAATAATTATTTAAAAATACATGTACATTGTGCCTCTTTTTTTGGTAGGTATTTGAATTTCTTTTATTTTCAGTCGATATTTCAATTATTTTTTGGTAATTCAATTACATTCAAAGTAATTCAATTAAATAGAGTAATTGAAGTATAAAAGTAAAGTAATTGAATTCCTTTACTTGAAAAAAAATATATTATTTTCGACGAGTAATTGATACTTGAAGTACTGTGTAAAATGAGGAGTAATTGGTAATGAAAATATTTACTACTTTGATTGATAATTGGTAATTGGTACTTCAATTACTTTTAATGGGTAATTGTGACAGCTCTGACACCTGCAACCAACTGATCTTTAGCGACGATTGGAGTTTTGCATATGGTATCATTAAAAAAGTAAACAAGATCCATTCTTCTCTAGAAATGTAGTTTGGACAGATGAAGCCTACATTAGCAGTGCAGAGATTTGCAACAGACATAGCACTATTGGTCTGATATGAAGCCTCACCGTACCGTAGACGTCACGATCTGAGACACTTTGATTTTAGTGTTTGGTGTGCTCTACGTGGCAATCATGTTTTAACATATCATATATATCACGAAAATCTTAATGGCCAACTGTACTACAAAATTTTAAACCAGAAAATTATTGAGGAATTTATGGATAATCTACTCTTAATTGAGGCAAGAAGTCAGTTCTTCCAACAAGATGGTGCACCACCTCATATCAAAACCATCTCAGAAATATTAAGTACCAATTTTGGAAATAACTGGATGGGAATGGACCAGTAAGGTGGCCATCACGATCACCTGACTTAACGCCACTGGATTTTTTTCTTTTGGGGTCACATTAAAGACAAATTACACAAGAAAACTAGTACCGACAAAAATTAACTCTGAAAAAATTGTATAGACTGTGAATTCCATTTCAAATCTTCATATTTATAATGCAGTTCAGAGTGTTATGAAGTGGTGTAATTTATGTATCGAACATAACAGACATCAGTTTGAACATTTATTTTAATTTGAATTTTTATTTTGTAATTGTAATGTATTATAAAATTGGATATATCTGATTTTTTGGTCTTGGCTTGAAGGATTCACAACTGATGAGATTTTCTTTTAACCTCTTAAAAATAGCTTTATTAGGTTGTCTTCTTTCTGGATAGCGACTGAAATATATTTCGGATGCGATATCACAATTGTTATTGCTTTGAATAAAGCATTCTAGCATATCATATTTCTAAGTAAATTTCATAAGACATCTTCACTTTTACGATTAAACGGGGTGTAATTATGATGGAAACAAAATTATTAATATGCAGTTTACTGATAAACGGATAAACACTGTCACAGATGACACGCCTACTTGGAATATAGAAAAACAGAAAAAGTAATCTACTCAAAGATTATTTTCGCTATGAAATACTTACACATCAAAAGTGGCCCCACATATGATATATAGTTTGAGAGAAAAAATTTCCTTTTTAACTAAACCATAGCCAACTATGATTCCCATTTAAAGAATTACAACAACTTTATGGCATAATTCGAATTGTACTTTTTTTTTTTAATTTTCTCGACGCCACTGTATTATACAGAAAAAAGTGCCTGAAGAATGTAAAGTTGTTTTTTCATAAGATTACAAACAACCAAGATAATGACGTGTCTAAAAGGCAAAAAATCGAACTTTTGTTTATAACTTCGAAAACAGAAGACGACAGCAAATTTTTGTTTTCGCCAGTGAATTTGTCTCAAAAAAAGAGATAGAAAATGTGTCTTCCATTTTTTGGTATCTCCTACAGTTACTGAGTTACCCTATACAAACATCGAAATTTGCCCAACCTGTACATAATAATATAGCACCTTTCTATGAAATAAACTCAGTTTCACTAAAGATGGCACTTGGCCCCCTTTGATATTTCTACGCTTCAATTTAGAGAATACAAATCATAGAAAACTTCGAATTTGTACAGGGCGGGTCAGATTTTAACAAGAAAACTTAGAGAATTGATAGAATATAATATACATATATCTTATATAAACTTCGAAAATTAATAAAAAAAAAAAATGCAAAGCTATGTAATTTTATTAAACGATTCTCAATTAACAGCTAATTGTTAAGTAGGGAATGAAGATTTTGAAATGAGGTTAACTCAAAGGGTGTTGCATCCTATTAAAAAATTATAAGAAAATTGTTTGTGCATTAATGATAGTATATGCCGAAAAAGAAAAAAAGTGACATCCCGTTTTTTTTTTTGAAATATCCCCCAACGTCACGCCTCTGGTTAGAATGGAGAGATGAAAATTATGGTGAGAATCATACTGATGTAAACAATATTCACCTTAAAACGTCAACTACGTTAGCTATAAGGTTATATGACAAATCCATATTATTTTGGCGTGTTCTATCGATTCTTTAAGTGCCCACCATGAATATAAATTTTGGCCGTTTTAATCAATTCGTTTTTACTTGCCTGATTTTTAGATTCTTTGACCTGTCAAAAATGCCATTTGCAACTCCAATACAATTTAGTACATACGGACATCCACAAAATGTCTTGTGCCATATAGAGGGCATCACAAACTGTATTTGGATATTAAACCAACAAACTAGAGTATGACATTATTGATAGTAGTATAAAATTGGTAGTTTGGGCACTAGATCATTTATAGAAACAACGAATAGCAGTGGACTTAATATACTGTCCTGTGGAATGCTAGTATCACAAATATAAAATATTTATTAAATACTGTTACCTCCGTTCT
The DNA here is from genome assembly GCA_029963845.1 of Rhamnusium bicolor. Taxonomy (NCBI): domain Eukaryota; kingdom Metazoa; phylum Arthropoda; class Insecta; order Coleoptera; family Cerambycidae; genus Rhamnusium; species Rhamnusium bicolor. Next base: position 63,595 of record JANEYF010002189.1, on the reverse strand, counting down.
TGATTTGCAAATTTTATGTAATTGTTTTACCTATACACTAGAAATGGGCAAAAAAAAGACAGAATTCAGTAATTCATTTATTGGCGTGACTGTTTAATACTATTTCTTGGTACAATTAACAAAATATTTTAATTAATTGTATAATTTAATAAATATTAAATATACACACAATTCATCACTAGAATGATTTAATCACAAATAAAATTTTATACTAACAATTTATATCGACATAATCACTGAGAAATTTTCGTTTTAAACGCAAACCTATGTTACTGATGATAGTTGTTTTAGTCAACTTTGCTGTAAAAAATAATTTAAAAATTAATCATTAACAAAATAATTATTTTTTCGTTTTACATTAATAAAAACAAAAGCTAAACCCAATCGGCTGAAGCACAACATGATATTTAACATATTTATCTATCTATTAACAGCATTAATACTTGAAATCACATTACAATACGTATTTATAATTTATATGTGTTCTTTATCGGGACAGACACATTAACATGAAATAAAGGGTGTGTTAAGTGAATAATAAATGGCTATCTGTGGACTGGTTAGACTGATGCTCATTTAACGCGCCCAAAAATACCATACAGTGATTACAGAAGGTACTATAATTGTTTGTTTTTAGGTTATTTCTGTCATTAGGACAGAAATTAATATCAACGATAATTATAAATACTTATTATAGAATATACATGCCATTCCAAATATCTGTCTGAATTGTCATTTTTTTCACATTAAACATTACATATAATACAACTCTCTGTATCCAAATATGCTTTCGAAAGAATCCCAGCATTTTGGTCGGGAATCAAGCCAAGGACACTTGAGTGAGAGGCAAGTTTCCTAACCAGAAACCACTGTCATATTGCCAAAAGTTTCATTGGCAACTCTAGGACAATATCAGCAATTTCGTCATTCATTTTTCTTTAATTTGACTTAATTGATAACTGTCAGACTATCAATGTAGCTGCCGCGAATTTACGGCAAAAACATCAAATGTCTCCTGGGAGTTGTGAGAATTTGACGTTTACAAATTCAAGTTCCTAGTTTTGACATTTATACTAGAGATGCCATTCTACGGCTTACCATGGCAACCAAGTAGAAGTAGCAGAATTCTGCAACACATTTTCTTGATTCGACAGCCTCGAATTATCCAACCGGGATTTAACTATGAAGAGCATTTATATACAATTCGTGTTTGACCTCGACTACAACGCCTATATTAAGGATCGCTTTTGTGCAGCGCTTATAATTAATGATGGTTGATTGTGCGAATTCCAGTGGCGCTTTGGGTTACCGTGTTCATTTAATGTAAGTACTATTGCGGCTGAAAAAAAAAATTATCGACTGATTTTCCCGTTGTAAATATGGTTCTAACCAGTAACGCGTCAATCATAATATATTTTATTATTTTTATCAGTGTCAATGTCATTGTGATACCCCACCAATGATTTGTTGTTAAAATAATTAAGGTGACATAACTGACGTAAAAATCCCTATTTACAACAGCCGTTTTTTTGAAAAAACATACTACTTGACTAAAAAATTGAATACTTTATTTCGGCCGCAATAGTACAACTAACAAGGGCATCTCTTATTTTTTTTGCCCATGAATGACTGTTTATGTTTCTCGGCATAAACCTGCATCATTAATAAAGCTTCTATAATATTTTCCGATAAATTTCTGCTTTTCTGTAAACGTTGACGTGTATTTTGAAAATGAATGTTCTACATAAAAAAATGTGATGTTCACATATGCAAAATATTGTTGAGTCAGCAGTACTTCCATCACTTAGGAACTCTTTAAGGTCTGCGTGACTTTAATTCCGGATTTTTACTTAATTAACACATCTTGAAATTTCTAGGCAACATGAACTTCAGGTTAGGTCTGTTAACGTCTATAATGCCAAGTTTACACTATTTCCAAAGATTGAGATAAGAATAGACTACTTTGGAATTTTTCAATAGCATCTGTTAGTCGGACTGGTGAAAAATGGCCCGCGGAAAGAATGTGCTTTCTGCATTCCATTCTCCATAGTGAAAATGAAATAAATGAACTAGTGCATGACAAATTTTTGTGGTTGTTTGCATCCACACTTATTAAGAGATATACTATACTTCTAGTATATGGTTTCGCAGAAAGCTGGGGACTTATCTATAATGCTCTCCGGTGCCGTGCGGGCCATATTTCCCCAGCTAGACTTATGTACTATAATTTTTATTTATAGTGAGCAAATCTTGTTTGATCTGTTTATCACATACCTCATTCTTCTCATTTCGTTTTTTAGCATGGGGGAAATGTATCCATGAAGGTAGCTCAAGGTGGTACCTTGTGCGGGAGAGGGCCACACATTTAGAGACAATGGACACATACCCAATGTACGAATATGCTAGGATTAATTTCTGGTCTAGAAAAATCCTAGCTCCTCGCTCCAGGATCGAACCCGGGACTCCGGGGTGAGAGGCAAGTGTCCTTACCACTTGACCATGAAGCCACACTAATGGCCACTCAGAATTTCATTTTTATTCCAGAATGAACGAAAATGTTCTTCCTATAATACGCATTGTGGAATGTCACATGCACAACATGAACATTAAGTAAAAAATAAACACCCAGTATAGATAATGGCTATTTTAGTTTACTATTTTGTATAAAACTTACACTCGTGATATATCAACTGACAAACACCTGACAACGTTAGTAAACCCAACCGAGCTGTTTTGTTGTAAAATATTTCTATTATTTTTTATCCATTTTGTCATGTAACACTATTTTATCATCACGTTTATTCTACTCATTCTGGGTGCATTCTTGTTATAATAAAACATGTAGAGCTGTGTACAATTTCAATTTATAAAGGTTGATTTTCCTTTAATTAATTGACAACTCAAAAAGATTTGGAATGACAGCTTACACTTAAGCACAAGGCAAGTTTTTTAAACAGGTTAATTTTATAATACTGCTGCTTCTTATTATGCCCATCAGCTTATTTACACCTTAGAATAAGCAGCGTGTTCAATGTCACACTTTTCTACCTACCTTTCACCTTTTAACTATTAAAAATATAGTCATTTACAATCTAAAAAGTTTAACACCAAATGTACCTATTAGCTGAAATGTCACTAAATACATAGTAGCTCAAATTTCCCACATGATAATAATGCATTATATACTAAAATGCTATAACCAGATATATATACATACATACGACAAGATATATACATACTACCCAATTATGATTTTTGCATCTCATGTTTATATCCAATTTACATGCTTGGTAGATTTAAACTGTTTTAACCACTGAATAAGTGAAGCAGACATGTTGCGATTTAGAATCTGTACACAGATTGGTTATATTTGTGTCTTATAAAGGTTCTTTTGCTCTCAGTAAATTTAAATACTGATATGCAGAGTTGCCCAGCGGCAGTCGGTGTCTATAGCGTCACATGTACAGTTCATGCATCCATAATAGACACTCGAAAGTTTCTTAAAAGCATCTAAATCAGTACCAATATTAAAAAATAATCTGGACATAACGTCTGCAATTATAGAAACATATGCCTTTAAAGTCAACTTGCAAAAATATGATATTAGCTATAGCATAAGATTCAATAATTTATTAGACAACTATAATCTATTATCTAACCCTCAATATGGCTTTAGAAAAAATAAATCCACATCCACTGTAGCAGCTGATTTATGCACTAGTACATACGAATGTTTAAATGATAATAAATATCCAATAGTGATGTATTTTGACTGAAGCAGGGCATTTGAAACTGTCGCTGGAAAAGCTAAATTATATCGGATTTCGAGGGAAAGCTAATGAATGGGCTGCATTATATCTATGTGGCAGAACTTAGATTGTGGTCATAGAGACATATAAATCAGAATCAAAAACGTTCTAATCGGTGTACCACAGGGCTCAATTCGGGGCCCTTTATTTTTCTCAGTTTCTATAACTGATGCTACACACTCCTGTATATCTTTAAACAAAATAATAAAACTATACTTAAATGTAGCTTGTATCTTGCTTGTTTACAATGTCACTGTGTATTACTGTATTTTACCTACATGAATATTTATATACTTAGTGTGGTTGTTTGTATTTTGCTCATATACTATGTCATTGTGTATTATTACTAGAGGTGGCAAAAATGCGCCGCAGGGCATTGGCGTACGCATCATAATATGTGCAATAAAAGCGATAAACTGTTACAATGTATGCACAACTTATACCCTCTTAACTAGCTTGATTATTACAAACTCGAAAAGATCTGTAAAAACTTTGCAGCATCATGTATGCTATGAAATGCGCGAAGACGTTTAGGAGATTTAAGAAACACTTTTTTGTACTTGCTGTTAATGCATCTATCTCTGGAAAACCTTGTAGAATAGTTTCTGCCACAAGGTGTAAAGCATGCATTTTACACGTAACATGTACCAACCTACAACCGTGTTCTTGAAGAGAACGGCCTACCAAACGTATTGTCGCGGCACCATCGGTCACAAACATCAACACTTGACTTTTTGACAGGTAAAATTTTTCTAACGTCTCCAGCACCACCCGCGTAATTGTTTGGCTAGTACACTCAGTTAGTCTTTTGCTAACTAGCAACAGTGGAAATCTCGGTTTAAGAGGGTCCAGTACACGTACTATAACATTTAAAATAGAATTTTTTTTACAATCTGTCGTCTCTTCAACATATAACCACAGCCATGTATTTTTTAGTACACATTTGATCTTATTTACAATGTTTTCGCTTACATTTGGTACATAGTTACGCAACGTTGTGCGACTTGGTAACATCACCTTGGGATTGTATTTATTCCAGAACTCCAGAAATTGTTGTTTATCAAGAATGTGCAGCTGAACATCACAGGCAATCAGCATTAAGGGTAAATCGATCATAAACTGTGTTGTCAAAGGCACGCATTTTTTTAAATTTTATGTTGCACAGAATTTACATGACGTTTAAAATCAAGTTTATCCCAGCATATCAGGTCTGTCTCGCACACCTTACAATGCGTAGACAGGCCTTCCCTACTCCAAATCCCACTGCGGACGTAGTCAATTTTTATTTTCAAAATAAAAAAAATCATCATCAGCACAAACAACAAACCGAATGGAAACTTTTAACACTACTAACACCCGTTTCAAGGATTTTTGTACAGTTACCTCTGGAAATGCTTTTTTTTATTTCGTAGGTGTTCTGCACATTGAAATGTCTTTTACAGTGGGGAATATGTGGCAACAGCAGCTGCATATTGCATACAAGACACCAGACCGATATACCATAACATTTTAATTCACAAAATTTGTGTAAATGCTTACAAATAAGTTGAAAAGAGTAAAGATCTTTATGAACCCAACATCATTATATTTGATACATACACGCGACGCGTACACAACCAGGTCGCCCAGTCAACTGATCATCAATGTCTAAGATATACAATGTAAATAACTATTCGAAGTTATCTGCACCTATGACTGCGGCCTCATACAGAAATGGTACATCTACCTCGGACATTGTATAGATTTACTATGACATCATGGGTGACGACCGAGCTCAATAAACGAAACTATAGTTATCGTTTATTGAGCTCGGTCTTTCATGCCTCCTACCTGACTCTTGTTCGATGCACCTGAATGGCAACATGATTTGTAGAGAAATATTTACATGGACCAGTATTTCATAAGAAAAATATTTTATGTATAAAACTTCGTGTGCATGTAAACTTGTGGCAAGCTTTGGTGGTACGTGCAGTTGCAAGATATTATATTTGAAAGTCGCAAGTACATAAATGTGGTCATATTCACCATATTTGTTTTCTGTGTAGTGTGCACCATTTGTTTGTGTTTTACAACAGTTCTTTAGTTTAACTGTATTTATCTCAATGAATATCATATACCTAGATATACAATATCCATATGATATGCAAATCCGGTGCTTGGAAATCAGCAAAATTTTGAAAAATACAAACTTGCCTAATTCTTAATGTATACACATTAGACCATTACTATACAGTTCAACACGAGATGAGATATTCCATGTTGCACACTTGACTTCTTAAAGGACATAAAAAAAATAAGAGTTTGAACACAGATCAACGAGTTCAGACAATGAATTTAACATTTCATGTAGTGCACTCTACTGTGGTAGTACTCATACAAGAATATGTCTTCTTCCAACTTTTCGGGTCTATTAGTACCAACACCAAAAAAATGATGTTTATCATAGCCGCCCAAGATGCAAAAAGATTGTGTATAAATCATATTTATATAAAATCATACACAATTTTTATGTAGGTCTAAATTTGATTAATTAGTAATATTAGTAGTTAGATAGATATTACCTTAGAGAAGAACGCTTACAACCAATAAAATTTACAGCATTCGTAAACAGTACAACAGTATTAAAAATTAGTGACGACGGTGATCAATTAACAGTCAAGTGTTAATTACTGGTCAAGTTAAGCATAAAATTTTGTTCAATATATTTAATAATGAAATTGAAATTTAGCGGCTTAAAAGCGATATGCTCATCCTTAATCACATTGTAGGTTTAAGAAAACATTATCGATCGTTGACTAAGTCAGGCAATTATGGGGGTCTTGAAAAACAATAAATGACTAGTCATTTTATCATCACTTAAAAACTAAAATGAGGCGACATAGTGAAGCATCCCAACTCTGGGCTGCTTCATCGCGAATAAATTTCCTATAATTGTTACATAAAACTAAATTATTTCCAAGCATTTATATCATTAAATGACAAATTCATTATTCCACGAAAAGGGTTAAATCATTTTCTTATAATTTTGGCAACACTAATCAAAGTACGACTCTATATGCTGGGTTTCGCGGTTTTTAACAATAGCTGACCGGTGGTACCACATGATTTACAGATAGGGTTTTTGTTATAATGCACTGCTCATTACATGTTTACTAATAATTAGAACAGTCAATATTAATTCCGATAATAGTTGGAACTTTTCCTTCATTTATCAAGTCAGGTCTAAATAAGATAATATACCAAAAATTTAATGTCTAGTTGAATCTGCAATATTTGTAACTTCATCAGAGTGCATTACCCATATGGGGATCAGAGTGCCGCTGTCGGATGAGACGGTGAGGCGCCGACAACAAAAACATGCGGTTATCTGGGCACGGACCTTGCCTCTCGGCAGGGGTTCGGGCTCAGCCGACCAGTAGACACCGATTAATGATTTATGGCTACCGCTCCCATAAGCGTGCCACAACTCAAAATAATACGGGCAGTGCTCGTCATATGTCGGGGTTCCGCATATGCATCGAAAACTTAAAATAATACGGGCAATGCTCGTCATATGTCGGGGTTCCGCATATGCATCGAATCTTCGTTGGCCAAGCGTCAATTGTGTTTGTGATACTGTTTATGGTAGCACCAGCCCGCGCATTCAAAACAAGGCATGGTTGTCGGCCTCTGGCCGGTTCATGTGACGGGGGACACTCTGTTCCACATACAAGGGAAGTTTCTCTTGCACCCATATGTAGAGTTCTACATATGTCACTTAAACTTCTGAAGCGGAAGTTTCCGCGCATGTAACCAGGTTTGGTTACATTGCAGGTTCAACTAGCTAAATGGCTATGTATTTTTCGTGGACGGTTGTCCACTGTACATGTAACAAGGTTTTGTTCATGTAAGTTTTATAATCTATTTCTTGTAGACAGTTGTCTCAGTATGGAAATAAAAGGTGTGAAACCGGTATTTGAGTTTCCTTGACTTATTTCTACTTTCAGGTACAAAAGTGAATTCTAAGCACATTAATAATAATAAACATAAAGTCAAATTTTATATTGAGTACTCTTTTAAAACAGATATCAGTGCAGTGCAGGTTAGGGGTCATAATAATTACTACAGGTATACCAATTAAATTAAAGCAAATTAAATCGTATAAATGAAACAAAGTAATACCAAACTTTATAAACGTACCTGTGAGGTTACAATAACACAACAAATTTGGGGTCCTACCACTAAAACTAGACGATCACGAAAAAAGGCCAATTAAGTAAGTTTTACCTGTCGCTTCACGACAGGTGAGACTTAGAAATACGATAGAAATTAAATAATAAAATATACGAGGAGGGGGTTGGGCCGTCACAATATAATCAAATTTTGATTTCAAAATAATTTATTCTCTAGTCCATTGTTCAAATATACAAAAAATTGTTTATTATTAAACAACATAATATGGAAACGAAAAATCAGTTGAAAGAGGAGACCTAATTAGTTGGGGACACCAACCAAACAAAATATGCACAAAAAATTTCATTATTATAGAACTATTTGAATTGTCCACTTGCATTAATCAAACACATCTCCAATCTGGAGAATAGATTATGCCTTTGAAAGCTAAGGAAGATTACATCAAGAAATTTGAATGTTTCTAAAAGGCCAACCAGTTTTTAAGCCAGAAGGAATTTCTACGATCTTAACTCACCATTTAGAAACCATGATTAACAGAGAAAAGAACATTAATACTGTGATTTTATGTTGCGAAGTGTAATGACAAATAAGTATGGCTGTTATATCTAGACACCGGACAATTCCCGTACGTGCACGGCTGGACATGAGATAATCATTTGTACCTATCAATTAAAATACATACCTTGTGTACTGTCAAGTGTTACGTTGTAAAACTGGCTTGTCGTAGTATATTGTAGTGTGGGTCACATACCATTCAATCCTACAAAATACGATACGGCATAGGTGTCGCGCGCATTCCCACAGAGATGGTCTTTGGAAAAATGGTGATTGCTTAACATCCCACTACATTCTGGTGAAGTTTAAGTAAAACATTACAAATTTCCCTTGCGGGATTATAGGGAATTTCACCAGTATAATCATTATTTGTGCTCGTTATTGTTGGTGTACCGTTTTTGGGTTTGTGGTCCCATTAATATATCTTCGTTTTGAAAGATTTTCAAGTAGTTTGGTGCGTTAGCATTTCCTTGGAAAAAAATGTAAGTCATTTCACACTAGTTTCTGAAATCATGCATAGTATCACGTTTCCATAAGTTGCAGTTGCCATCAAACTAAAATATATACTATTCTAACCACTGGACAGGGCCGTCTTCTACGAGTCAACAAAGTCGACACAGGACCCTCTCTTAGAGTTAAATACACTTAAATAATTAAATCATTTCATCAGGTTAGTGATGTTCTGTATTTTTAATGCACCTGTGGTGTTTCAGGGTTCTACCCGGTTACAGGCTTCTTTTGGATACTCAGATTTTTCCAGAATACCTAGTCTTCCCTTGGGTTAGGCTTTACCAACTAGTCGCCCTTGCAAAGATTGTATGAACATAGTGTTTTCACGTATAAGGTGTGCGTTGTGGCCAAGACAGTGTGATTCCTGGACTTCTGATGAGCCGTGGATTACAGATAAGCCACCTTTTAATATACAGGTCCATTTTACTTATTAAGCGTTTGTCAATATTACATATTTATAGTTATGTGTTATACGTTCATATACAATTTCTTTAGTAACTCGCTTAGTTAAAACGGCCAAGCATCATTCTTGCCAATATTTCGGACTCCACAATAAACTGCAGGGCCTCGTCTCTCAACACAAAATCCTAGGATTTTCTGGGAGTTACTTTGGTGACTTGAGAGGCGGTTAAGAAAACATTTTTCAAACATATTTACCTGGTACAATTACCACACCCCTCTTTTCTGCACAAACGGCGGCCCCATTTTATAATCTTCCATTGCCGGTTGTTACATACGAAGCGAAGAAGTAGGTATCCATGTTATTAGTGGCTATTATTAAATGGTAAATATTGGATATCTTTTATACAAAGTTACACAATTTATAGGTCTGCCATTAAATATTTGCTCATTAACCTTAAACTATGAGGATTCTTTCTCCACAATAACCACCAGAACTCACGCCCAATTTTCCCCCGCTAAAATACAGAGAGCTAGCTGAGCGTGTAATTCGCTATCCACCGTCTATGAGCGGCACACTATAATAAATCTCCTTTTGTTACTAGGCTTTTAGGGATTAAGGGATTAACAGCTCCGACTCCCATGTTAAACATATTTTCCTTTGGCATAAAAATTCGAATGTAACAGGCATCAGTATAGATCGATATTATCAGATCTTGTTCTGCATGGACAGCACTCAGGTTGGAATGATTTAGTCGATACATCACTTCATATAGGGAAAAAAGCTTTTTTAAATTTAAGATGATTCCTTCAAGAAAAATCTTGATACGTTAATAAAATTTTATAACCAAAATTTTTAGTTAACACATGGCATAATTTATCTTTTAAAAACAACATCACAATATTTCCATTCAGTGAATTTTGCAAATTATGGGTAGTATTTACTCCTCTACAGGTAGTATAGTATATTCTGGTATCGTGTGCTTGATTAAAAATTGGACTCACTCATGTATAGGACGTAATTGCGCTACTTGAAATGCTGCCTAATTTCGTCTTACAGCGTCGGATTCTGGGGACTTTAATTCCATTATAAACTGCTTTACGCTTTCAAAATGTTCAAAATATTAAATTATTGCTTGTAACCATGTGCACCATCACGTACATACTACTTGTGGTGGCAAAGATAATCCAGATGCGCTCCTTAAATTGTTGTTGGCACAAACTGGCCTTTACAAAGACGTCCTTTATACTTGCAATTAATTAGTTGACTGCAGGATATTGGTGACGCACTTCATCGGTTACGAGATGCAAGGCATGGGCCAGACAAGTTACATGAATCATATTGGGATACGTGGATCGTAAAAGCCTGGCAGATTTACCTACATGTCGCTGCATCCAACACAAACAGTAAAACATTTTCACCAATATTACGCAAAAGCATTTACTCAACTGCTCACGCATTGGTTGGCAACGCCCGTTTACTACATATTAATAATGGAGATATACTCTGATCCATCAACCCAAAAGTCAACAAACCAAGAAATAATTTTCTGGCGTTCGTCAACAAACAGAAACGAAAATTCGACATAGTTGTTACTATTTGTTTTTATCCTCGCACCATCGACACACTGTGATGTTTGCAGGTAAACTAAATAATAAATAAACATGGTCGAGATTTTGCTGTGCAAGCTTACTGTGCTTTCCTACAGTTCAGACCGGCCGGCTTGGAAGCTGGTCCAGGACTAACGGAAATTGTCAGGTGTCTAGTTATATATAATGAACTCGTAGCAAAATTTTTCTGTTCTAACCGTAAGCAAACAGTTTAATTTGTATCCAATCACGGTACAGGATATTTGTATTCAACCAATCAACATTAGTTTTTAGTAAACACGTTTTCATAGCATAAAAATATGCCTTATTTCTTTAATTCTTTCTAGTACGTAATAATGGCCTCTATATATAACGTTCCAGTTGGAGAAGAAAATGCAGATTACCGGGGACGTCTCAAAGAAAAAACATGGACAGTAAATTATGCAATTTCAGACAGTACCTTTTCAAGAATAAAAAGCTAAACGTCAGTTCCAAAATTTATGGAACCCTATCAAGACCAATTCAGTGGTGCATTTTACAATCCTAATTACATTTCCGATAATTTAGTGATGATTTTTAGGGCTGGAGTCTCAGTTAAAACTAATAGGACCATAATATCCAAGGAAACCATTGTCGTAACAATGACAGAAAGACATTATCATCCGATTAGCGTTACCTGAGACTCAAAGTACCGGCCTTTGGCTAGTTAAAAAGTGGTACGAATGCTGAAAATTAAATTACGGCTAATTTACATCGCTAAATTTTCCTCAATTACTATATATTTAGATAAATAGAATACTAAGCTAATTTTAGTCATGTCATTCCTTTCCTACAAATACAGGATGATCAGAAACGATTGCCTACACCGCTCTGAATTCGAACATCCTTGGTAACTTTTACTGTCAGCAATGCTGAATGACAGGTATTGTTAGAATTTTATTACGAGTGGAAACATTTAAAATGATTTATAAGCAAAATATTCCTGCATATCAATATGTAAATCTCAAAAATTACAAGTGTAAAAAATTAAATACAATTTTTTTTTTTTTTGGCCTGATGTAAAATATTTTTTAAGGATCAGTAAAATAAAAATTACTAATTTTTTTGTTTGCTTGTTGGAGGTTCCAAGGAAATGTTAAATAAGCACACAAATTTTTAGGAAAGTAATACTATTGGCAACACTGTGACTGACTTAGATATGCTACCTAGTTGCTTTTTGCTGGGCGGTTAACAACAGTCAATCATTTTTGATCACATCTGATATATATATACATGAACTTAGAGTACTTACATCTACCCCTAGCAAAACTTTTTTTATTCTAGCTCATAAATAATAACTGTTAATAATAATAAGAATATAGGGTGTCTACCAAATCGTAAACTTTAAATTCCCTGATTATTCTCTGAATTTCAGTTTTTTTCTACAAAAAACCTACTTTAGTTTTTAGTAAGAAAAAATAAGCGGTAATTATTTAGTATATGATAAGATGCTTAAATTCTTCTGAAAATTTTTCTACCCCCCTAAAATAAGGTACGCTGAACACGAATATGAAGTTTTTTTTCGCCGGAGATAAGCCGTTATGGAGAAATAAAATAAAAAATTTTGCACTTTCACAGACATCTGTCACTTATTACACTGGATATATCTAACGATTGGCATTATTTTCCTCACCCCAATAACACTGAACGGTTTGAAGTATAGTATATGTCATTTTTTTATAATAAGAGCAATTTTTTTCCTTTGAAAAACAGCTTTGTATTTGGGATAACGCCATTACATGATAAACATGCAACTAAAATGTACGTGAAATTAGCGTCGCGTTTCAGATAGTGTCTAAAGTGTCTCGCAAACAATTTCCCACTATATTTAACAGTTTCTTAATGACAGGCGATCGGGCAACAAGGTAAAATTTGTTTCATTAGCTTTTATTTATTTATTTATTTATTGCAATTTTTATTTATTTACTGAATTCCTATTTTCGGTGATTTTCAGAACACGCCCCTGTGAGATACCACAAAACCAATTATACCGACACACTCTACACATCATCAAATGTTCATTGCACATAGAAAAATTTTCAGGAAAATTTAAGCATCTTATCGTATACTAAATAATTACCAAATAAGCTATTAAATTGAGTTCGTTTACAAATTCCTCTATATATAGTTGGGGAGTATTCAAAATCTTCACTCAAGCACCATTTAAGGTTTAAGAGTTAGTTCTGAAGTAAAAATTCCAGGTTTCCGTTTATATTTAGAACATTTCCTGGCCTTTCCAAACAAAAATAAACTCCCTGATAATTCTAGGGTTACAGGTTAGTAGACACCCTGAAGATATTTTAATGTGTACATTCACTTACTGTAAACCCCAAGCATGCTATAACAGAACAAAAAGCAAAATTTCCCCCGAAACAGATCAAAATAATTGTACACAGTTACATAATAGCAGTACAATTTTTTATTACATGTTAGTACACAAACTAGTTATAGCCACATCCACCAGCGACAATACTTTGAATTTGATCGGATACATACACAATTCTCATGGTATTGGTAAATCCAGAACCTTGTTTCCATCCAGTAACTACAATAACGGGGTCACCGGAATTGATGAAACCTTTTGCTTTACCAAATTTAAGACCAGCATTTACACGAGCGTCAACATCCTTTAGCCAATCTTCCAATCGCTCACCTGTAGGAACAAGAATACTTTAATAAAAATACATCAAACACAACGGACGTGCGGACATGAGCCTTAGCATGAGCAATTTGCTTTTGTCCAGAAATATGTATATAAAAATTGAAAAGAGTTGTACATCATACTATATGATGATGTGATATTGTGGAGTGCGGCCGCTTACTCGCTAGATTTAACCTTGAAATTGTTGACGTTCGTGATGGTAAACGCCGTTAGTCACTCATTAACTGGTTATATAGCCTCTCATGTTTGCCCCTTCTTGGTTTAATCTGTATAATATAGTACAGCAAAATTAGAAACTCCTTTTCTAGATTAGATTGTATATGTTTATAAGTTCATGGCGTTTCTAAGAAATTGCAATGAAACATATTTTTGAATTATTGTTTCTAAATCATTTTCTTCTTACGGTTCATTATATTTTACACTTTCACCGAAAAAACTTTGTAGAACGCATCTTTTCTGTATTAAACCCCACCCATTGATCAGAATCATCTGCTTTTCAAACTGTTCAATAAGATGACCATGATATTTCATCAATAAATATAAAAAATATGTACTGGATTCTACTAATTAACTGAATAAAAAATCGACCCTAATAAAATGTGTACTTTCTATTAATGAATTTAAAGTTCCTCAAAAGTTCCTAAAATTTTTATGTGATCTCGTCGCCATTTTGTATATGGCGAACTAATATCATTTCTGGAGATGTTCCTTCAAGCGTTTTTCCACTGAGATGTTTTCACAGTAAAATGAAGAAAACATTCATAATTTTCCAGTAGGAATGTCGAATCGAGAAGTGTCTAGTAATATTTTCATTTTTGAAATGGTTATTGTCAACTTACTGAAATTTAAATTTGACACTTGTTTTGGAGGTTGGATCTTTTTCGCTCTATTTATATTATTTAAACTATACTTAAGCCAATTTGTGGTTTGGACATTTGAATTTAATTTTTGAAAAACATTTATTATTACAAAAATTGTTGTAATTTTCAAAAATAAAATGAAAAATAAGTTACCGGTCTCTAACTACAAATATAAATTATTGGTACTTACATTCGTAGTATACAGGTAAGATGGCTCTGTAGAGGTGGCACTGCCTTGCTGTTTGGGCGTTTCTAGTGACGGCGATAATTGGACATTTCGGTCTGTATTTGGATATGAGATGAGCCGATCTTCCAGAGGTGGTAATGACAATAATGGCTGCAGCAAGGCTTTTGCGGATGCCTCTACTGCAGATATTGCTACGGTTTGTGCCACTTCTATTGGCGGTACAACCTAAAAATTGTATAGTTGCATCTTAGGCAGGTCAGTTAATGGATCAAACAAGAATCGGACAAGTCAAAAATGAATTTTTGGTCAAAATAGTTAACTAAAATTAACATTTCCCTACAATAAATTCAAAGTTTTCCGTGATTCATAACCCCTAAATTGATCTGTTTCCTGATGTGTCAACTTCTGAGCTTTAAGTTCAATTTATAAACTATGTGCTGCTTCATCTGCTGCATTATGAAGAATAGGAAATTAGTGTGTCGATTAAAGGCTGATTATTGACGCTGAATACAAATGTACAAAAAAAAAAAAAAAAAAAAAAGAAAACACGAAACAAAATAGTCATTACTTTTACCTCTTTCAAAACGAAAATGACGGATTTTTTTTTTTAATATGAATCACCATTAACCTAATTCAATTCAGGATTTCTTTTAGACCCACGTATTTGGTGTAAAATTGCTCATTTTGTGGAGATCAAAATTCGAATTTGGTGAAATTCAGAAAATAATTTTTGGTCCTTGTAATGTTCAGAGTAGTGAAAGACAAATTACTTGAACTAACGTTTATTCTTAACTAAACTACACATACCAAATGATGTCTCGATATCGAGGTGGATACAAAAAATGGCTCACAAAAAACATATACAAATAATTGCAAGCGGCAATATTTAAATACATTACATTATTTCCCCTTCAAAAAAAAAACAACAACAAAAAAATACATCTTACAAAATCTGAAAATTATAAAATATAAAGAAAGTCATAATTAATCATAAAGTATAAAGAATATTATATTATAAAGACATAAAATGTGTTGGAGTATTTTACAGGTTGTTTTTATAAGTTCTGCTTTTTTTGTATTCGATTGACCTACACGCACTAAATGGTTATTTCTTATATTACAAAAAATTCCTGTTATATTTTATTTAATTACTTATATCTATTATTTACTTTTTACATATCAATTAATATATAAACCCTTTACTTTATTTGCACTAACGAAAAATTTAAAACTAATTATATTCAAACCTTTCAGGTGCTTTTAATTGACTACGTCGGCGTAAGTCATATTTATTTTGTTCAATATTTATAGTGGGTGAACTATTTAAATCGTTTTCTGATCTAGGGGTAAAATGTTGACTTTGATCAGGCAAAATTTGATCTAAATGTTTTTTCCAAACAAAACCATCAACAGTTTTTACAATATAAACTAAATCTGATTTCTTTTCCAATACTATTGCATAAATCCATATTTTTTTTCTATTGTCCATTACCTTCACCTTGTCACCTATATGAAAAATTATGTTCCTATTACCCTTAAAATGTTTTACCTGTCTCTCTTGATTTTTATAAAACGATATTATTTACTAAAGGATTAAATAAATCTAATTTTGAACGCAGTTGCCTACCCATCAACAGTTTAGCCGGGGTTTCATTAGTGGTAGTGTGAGGAGTATTTCTGTATTGAAAAAGTAATCTGTTTAAAACGGTTTCTATATTTTGCATATTACTTTTGTTGCGTTTTAAACAATTTTTTATTAACTTAACACAGTTTTCAGCTGCCCCGTTACTACGCGGGTGATAAGGGGGGTATAGTTACATGATCAACTCCATTCCTTTTAAGAAAGTTCTCAAATTCTTCAGAAGTGAAAGGGGTTGCGTTGTCGGATACGATTTTAAGAGGGATTCCAAAACGCGCAAAAGTTTCCCTTAGTTTACAAATTGTTGCAGCTGAGGTGGTGCTCATCATTTTAAAACATTCCACCCATTTACTATGAGCATCAATTACTACCAGAAAATAAGTATTTGAATAGGGACCCAAAAAAATCTAAATGTAATCTTGACCAAGGTTTGTCAGGCCAAGTCCAAGGATGTAATTGGCTTTGACCTGGCAAACTTTTATATGTATTGCATGTTACACAATTTTTGGTAATATTTTCAATATCCTGATCTAGTTTAGGCCACCATATATATGCTCTAGCTAAAGATTTTATTTTTACAATTCCTAGATGATTACTATGTAAATCATTTAATATTTGTTTTCTAAATTTTGAGGGTATAATAACGCGATATCCCCACATTAAACAACCGTTTTCTATAGTTAGTTCATGTTTTCTGATAAAATATGGTTGTAAATCGAGTTCATGTTCACTTAATTTAATAGGCCAACCATTTAAGACATATTTTACTACTTTACTAATGATTCGATCTTTTCGATTTTCAATTTTCAATTTATTTACATCTAAAACAAAATTATCCAGTTGATCTATTAAATTTAAATATGATATTTCATTTTCTGGATTTTTACATTTTACGTTTCTTTTTTTTATTAGCCGTGATAATGCATCGGCCTCATTTTTTTCCGATCTTACATGTTTGATATCAAATTTGAAATTTGATAAAAATAAAGCCCATCTTTGTAGACGACTTGCTGCCATTACTGGAATACCTTTTTTGTTACCAAAAATGGACACAAGGGGCTTATGATCAGTATTTAATATGAAATTATGACCATATAAATATTGATAAAATTTTTTTATTCCTACCAGTATAGCATATGCTTCTTTGTCAATTTGACTCCAATTTCTCTCTCCTTTGTTTAATACTTTGGAAGCAAATGCTATAGGTTTTTCAGTTTTATCGGGAAAATATGAGATAAAATAGCCCCCACCCCTACTGAGCTGGCATCCACCGTTAATTTAATAGGCAACTCGCTATCATAATGAGTCAAAACTTTTGGGGACACTAAAATATCTTTAACCTTATTAAATGCATTTTGGCAATCTACATTAAAATTCCACGGAACATTTTTTTTTAGCAGATTATACAGGGGAAACATTAGAGTTGCTGCATTTGGAATAAATCTGCAATAAAAATTAACCATACCTAAAAAAAGACTTTAATTCTGTAGTGTTTTGTGGAAAAGGTACATCTTTAATTGCCTGAACCCTTTCTTCACTTTTATGTAATCCTTCAGCATCGATCACATGACCTAAATAAGTTACAGATTTTTGCATAAATTTACATTTTCTTTTTTTACTTTTAGACCACATTCAGATAATCTTTTCAATACCTGCTCAAGTCGACCTAAATGCTCGGTGTCGTTTTCCCCAGTTACCAGAATGTCGTCTAAGAAACATGCAATACCTGGAATATTTATCAAAATCTGCTCCATTATTTTCTGAAAGTAACTAGGGGCACTATTTATGCCAAAAGGTAATCGCGTATATGAAAACATACCTTTATGCGTTGTTATGGTTGTAATTTTTTTACTTGCCTCGTCTAATAAAATTTGTTGATACGCATCTGACAGATCAATTTTAGAAAATTTTTCTCCATTTCTTAATTTTTCGAAAATATATTCAATTCGAGGAAGCGGATATTGTGTTGTTTCCAAAAATGGATTGACAGAAATTCTATAATCCCCGCAAATTCTGACTGTGCCATTCGGTTTTAAAACTGGCACGATTGGTGTGCTCCATGATGAATAATCAACAGGTTCTAAAACTTTTAAATTAACTAACCTATCTAATTCGCTTTCTACTTTACTTTTTAATGAAAAAGGTACTGGACGAGGTTTAAAAAATTTAGGAGTTATTCCCTGTTTTAATTTCAATGAAATTTTACCTTTGTTAAAGGTGCCTAATTCCGGTTTGAAAATGTCATTATATTGTTGCAAAAGAGGTTTTATTAAAATGTTTTCCTCAAATTGATTTATATTAGTTAAACCCAAATTTAATTGGTTTAACCCGATTCTACCTAGCAAGGGTAATCCTCCATTTTTTATTACATACAGTTCTAAATTTACAGTTTTATTTTCACTTTTCGCATTTAAATAAATTTTGCCTGTCGGTTTAAATGTATGGCCGACGTAATCTTTAAAACATAAATCATTTTTTTTGCAAAGGAACATGTTTAAAATGACGTAAATACAATTTCTCTGAAATAACATTGTGCTTTGCACCTGTATCTGCCTCAAAATCTAGAGAAACATTTTCCACAATCAATTTGACAAAAATAGCTTTACAATCATTTTGAGTCTCAATATTTTTTATTTCCTCAATCCAGAATAAATTTTCATCTTCCGTATCACTCTGTATACTCGATTCGGAAACTTCAGAAAGATAGTGTGACTTTTTTTGTCTAGCTGATAAAAATTTATTCTTTTGTTGTGTTCTGTTTTTTTTTGAGAACAAACTGGTGCTAAATGACCTTGAATTTTACAGATATTACAATAATAGTTTTTAAACCTGCATTCCGCAGAAATGTGATTATTTCTACCACACACACTGCACTTTTTAACACGAATACCTTTTGAATTATTACTCTTACCGCCACTTTCCATGAAATAATCCTCATTTTCTCTCATGCGGTGAAATTCGGAGTATGAACTAGGCTTTTCTAATTTTTCTCTCATTACAGCTTCTTTACTTTGAGCAAGTTCAAACAATCTAGGAAATTTTGCCTGACTAGAAGTCGCATTTTCTTCTTTTAACCTGTCCTTGATTTTACCATCGGGCATTCCAACCACAAATATGTCACGAATTACAGTCTCCAGCATTTCTTGAGAGAATGAACATTGGTTGGCTAAGCTACGGACCCTAGCTGCCCACTCGCCTACACTTTCCGTATTATTTTGAGCTGCATGATAGAGTTTTTCACGAGCTGTGAAAAGCGATTGTACTGGGGCACAGTGAATATTTAATTTGTGCATTAGTTCCTCGAACTTTTCGGTGTCGGGTTCTTTAGGCACACATAAATTCCTTAATAATATGTACGTTTCGTCACTTAACGAACTTATCAAAATGGCGCGTTTTACATCATGGTCACTAATTAAATTCGCCACAAACCACTGTTGAAGTTTTACTTTGAAAACTGAAAAGTCATTATTTAAATAATTAAATTCACTAATTTTTCCAATTACCGATTTACTCAGTCGCCATTGTAATGTTCAGAGTAGTGAAAGACAAATTACTTGAACTAACGTTTATTCTTAACTAAACTACACATACCAAATGATGTCTCGATATCGAGGTGGATACAAAAAATGGCTCACAAAAAACATATACAAATAATTGCAAGCGGCAATATTTAAATACATTACAGTCCTGGTAAAAAATATTGGTCAACAGTGGCAGCTGGTGAAATTTAGACTTTGTCATATCTTAGTATTGGAGCATGGGGCCCAAGTGATACTTTAAGGTATAACTATCGGGATAAAATGAAGAAGTTTTGCAGAAAAAAAAAATGTGATTAAAATTTGTGAAAAAAAGTTGAAAAAATTGTGTGCCTCACCAGGCTATTTTTTAAATGTTCTGCAAGATACTTGCAAAACATTTTTTTTTCACAATCCAGTGGAAAATTTAATTACATACTTCATATTTCATATACAATATGGGGCATTCTCCGACAGATCGGCACTGCGGTCTGGCGCAAAATGTGTGGCTCTAGAAAAATGTTTCATACACAAAAATGTGTAGCTTTTTACCTCTTCTTTTGAAATCTTCCTGCAAAAATTCACATGTTGATACGGGTGATCATAAACCTTGATATCGAGTGCTTAGGAAAAAAAAATTCTAATTATGGCGAGAAATTGTGTTTTTCGTGATCATTTTTATATTTACACTACGGCAATCGATTGGGCCGTCAAAAATTACACAATTTTTCTCTATACAATTTTTTTCCTAGAGTGCGTTTATGCATCCTAAATTGAAATTTTTTATGTTCAGAAATATTTTAGAAAAAATAACATAGAAAAATGTTTCAAAAACATCTTTGTATTAACTATTTTCATTTTTACACTACAGCAATCGATTCGCCGTCAAAAAACGAAATAACCTTTTTCCTATAATTTTTTTTTTTCAAAAATGCGTTTAGACCCCCTAGAATGTATTTTTCATTCTATATCATGATTTTTTGCAAAAAAAAAAACTCGGAAAAACGAATAAAAAAACATGTTTTAAGTGCATATTTGGAATTTTACACCACAAAAATCGATTTGCCTTCAAAAACTGGACAACTTTTTTCCTATAAAGATTTTTTCGAAAATGCGTTTAGACACCCTAAAATGCATTTCTAATTCCTCACTCCTCAAAGTACATAAAATTTCAGGCAGAAAAAAATTTTCTGTCTCTGTGTCTGTGGTTCGCGATAGCAGCTACAGTTTTTGAGATAAAGCTTTCAAATTTGGTACACACATTCTAGAGGTTAAGGAAGAGATTGAGTTCGTCGATGAGCAAAACCTGTCTCCTGGAATGGGGTCTACCGGGCCCCAACATTTCTATTTCTAGCTTTACAAAAAAAGTTATTCGTGACGAAAGATCATAAATCAGATCTGTTATACAAACCCATTATAATATTGTGTTCAAATGTTTAAATAAAGCTATAGATTAAAATTTTGTAAACATTTTGGCAACACCATAAAATTTGAATTTTGATTCACTTCTTAAAATTTGATATGTCTAAAAAAAATATTAGTGACATTCCACTAATATGACTTTTTTTGAAACGTCAAAAATTACTTTTATTACAAACTCCACCACACATCGAGTTTTACTACGGTGAGGAAGTTCTGATCCCCAAGTAATTGGCAGCAGTTTTTTTTATTCTATATTATGATTTTTTGGAAAAAAAAAAACAAAAAAACGAATAAAAATCATGTTCGGAGTGCATGTTTAAATTTTTACACCACAGCAATCGATTTGCCGTCAAAACTGGAGAACTTTTCTATAAAATTTTTTCCAAAATGCCAGCTACTCTGCCAAAAAAACTTCAACAGCAGCTTAAATCTTTGATTTTACATGGGAAATAAGTGTAAAATTTTTCTAAAAGAATTTGGTTTTTCTGAAAAAAAAAAAAAAAACAAATATTTCTTTGAAGAACTGGTTCTTCGAAATTTGCGAAAAAAAAGCACATTTTGTGACAAAAAATCAAAGTCATTGTATTTATTTAAATTTTTCTCTTGGGCTGATTATAGCTTTAAGTAGCCAGATCCTTTTTTCATGGGAATTTCTAATTTTTTCACAAAAAGTACGTTTTTTTCCAATAACGTTTTTCACAATTAAGAATAAATCACAATTTACGAAAACCGGCCAAAATTTTGAGATCTCACGATCTTATATAGACCATTGAAAAAATAGATGAAATTTTCAATGTTTTTCAGGCTTCAAATACTAAAAAGTTTCATTTTAAATTTAGAAAGAATTCAGTTCTTCAAACAAAAATAATGTTTTTTGCCCAAATAACCGAATCACTGGAAATTTTACACTTATTTATGTTCTTTTTTTCTAAAAATATTTCTGAACATAAAAAATGTCATTTTAGGGGGCATTAACGCACTCTAGGAAAAAAATTGTATAGAGAAAAGTTGTGTATTTTTTGACGACCAATCGATATAAAAATGATCACAAAAAACACAATTTCTCGTTATAATAAGAAAAATTTTTCCCTTAGCACTCAAATTCAGGCATGATTTATGGCCACCCGTATCAACATGTGAATTTTTGCCAGAACGATTTCGAAAGAAGAGGTAAAAAGCTACATCTTTCATCAGTGCACAGAAAAACTAAAAATATGACAACCTAAATTTCACCTGCCGCCATTATTGGTCTATGACAATTGACTGAAACATTTTTGATCGGTCAAATTTTCAACACAAAAAAAACTGAAAGCAATATAAATTTATATCTCAATAGCGTATTATTTTTTAAAATCGGTGATGCATGTGTTAGTTTTAGAGGTTTCAAATTATAAAGATACGAATAGACTGAATATTTTATGAAAGATGAAAGCCAAGCCAAGCATGATGTAAAAAATCTGAATATACATGTTATCATGTACATGTTAAATGAAAAAAGTTCTTACCTGACTCGCTAGGTCACTGAATATTTGTTTTTGCCAGATGGCAGCTTCAGCTTCCTTACAAATGCTAGCCATGGTAGCAACACATTCCAATGGGTAATCACCTTTGGCTGTTTCCCCAGACAACATTACACAGTCAGCACCATCAAGAATGGCATTTGCAACATCAGAGCTCTCGGCACGAGTCGGCCTAGGTTTTTTCACCATCGACTCCAACATTTGAGTGGCACAAATTACAGGTTTGCCAGCTTTGTTACAACGAGCAATCATGGCTTTCTGGGCAAGAAAAACTTTTTTCTGTTGGAATTTCTATACCCAAATCACCACGAGCAGCCATAATGCCATCAGTGGCTTCGATAATCTCATCCAAATTTTCCATTCCTTAAACAAACAGAGATGTTCCTCAAATGCTAAAAATCAGTGGATTTAAGTGTATATAAAATGATAACTCATTTCACTTAATGTGCCTCATTGCCTAAATCATTTAAGACTTTTAGTAGAACAAATTGTTAAGTAGCTGGATTTTGATAAATTATATTCCCGCTGGGAATTGATAGGATGACATCACTGGTTACATGCAACAAAATTCTGCTAGGCAATTAATTATTTGTTCCGTTAACTGTACATTTTTTTGCTAAATTACCTGGTCAATAAAGAAAAAACCTTCCTAACCTAGGACAAAATTAAAGCACCTACCTTGTTGGTTTTCAATTTTGGAAATAATTAAAATTTTCTTTCCATCCTCTCCAAGAATATTTCTGATTTCAGTTAAAGCAGAACCAGTACGAATGAAAGAAGCAAAAATCATGTCTACACCTTGTTCAACACCAAATCTGAGGTCTGATTTGTCTTTTTCAGAAACAGCTGGCAAATCGACAGGAACTCCCGGAAGATTACATCCTAAACAAATTTCACGCCGTTTAAAAAACCCATAAAAATTAAAGGACAATAACACATTAACACTAAATAAATTCTCTTTTACACTTGCGACAATCCTTAATAATGAAATAATATATTCTTCATATTCTGCCTACTACCGATAAAAAAAAAAACTCCCTTGAGGGCATATGAATGCATATATTTGATTAGACTACTAACATTGTAATATTATGTCTAATTGAAAATTAACCCATTATATCCCAAGCATCGAAAAATTCAAAAAAACGAACATTTTTGTTTGTAAATATTTATTTTGTTACTCTTAAGAATACATTCCTTGTGTCAAAAAAAATTAAAAAAATTAACGTATATAAAAAAAATACTGATGCATAAACGAACCACTGGGAGGATACATGAAATATTATTTTGAGGCACATAAGATATAACTAATAATTTTAACGAAAATATATCATAGAAAGTTTCAATCTTACATAAAATAACTAAGCGTAAATTATTTTCTACATAGAACTTTACTTAATAAAAAAAAACATTATAATATTTCATGGTGCGTGAACGCACCACTGGTAACACCCGGTTTCATTTTTGCTGATATTGTACAAAGCATGAAGTATGTAAATGTACATTACATTTATTACAAATGTAATTTGTGTGGCTATGGCAAATTCTACACCTCCTTCGTGCTTTATTGGCATGAGAAATCATGAAGTGACCTGTATTATCATAACGTAGTTCATCTATAGCAGGAGCAAGATTCCTTTCAATTATTGTTTTATCAGTTTTTAAAAGTCGCAAGGCTACGTAAGATTTAAAATCTACTTGGGAAATTTTTTTCATTGACATTATAAATTTTCCATGCGTTGACGACTAAGCTATCCAATGAATTACAAAATAAAGGCCACCACCATTTTTTCCCAAATACTTGGCATCTATAATTAGCAATTCCGTTGTCGTGTAAATTTACCCCACCCATATATTTATTGTATTGGGCAGTTACATAAGGTTGGGGTATCTGTACATCTCTTCGTTCTTTTCTATTATAGCGTTTAACATTTTGAACAGGAGCTACACTATAAACATTACTTGCCATCGTTACAACCGAATTATCGTGCCAAAGGAAAATAGAAACTTTTGATTCAGAATCATATGCTGAAATATGGGACTCGTAGTCTTTTTTACCAAATGATTTACAATTTTCGATTGGACACTTATTTGTCCTATTTTCGCGGATAGTACCGGAGGCAAAATAACCATTATTTTTTAAATGTACGAAGAGTTTGAATGACGAAAAAAAGTTGTCGAAAAAAATTTGGTGATTCACTGGCTTATCCACAACAGAAAGTAGACTCATGACAACGTCACCGCTAAGACCAAGGCTAGAATGAGTTGTATCTATAAAATATAAAAATACGTAAATACGAGTAATACGTAATTCATCATTGTTCTCCAAATCCGTAACGATCTCCTCCAGAGCCGCTTCTAATTTCCTTTGAGTCAAATACCTCGAAAACGGCATATTTTACTGACTTCAATTAAATATCACGTGTACTGCACAAAAAACAAACAAATACTAAACAACACACTAATCGGCGACTGTTTACACTACATAGGCTGACTTGTCGAGAATGGCAATAGCTTGGTTTTATTTCATAGATAAAACCAATGGTCCGTTCACGCACCAGTAATTATTTAATAAAAATAAATCATAATCTATATTATATTTTAAATGTATTTTTTCTACCATGTAATCTACATATTATAGACATACCAAAAATGACAATACTTTCCAAAAATAAAATATTTTACTGTTTTAGATTCACCTCAACCTTTGACACAAAATTATGCAGCGTTTTTCTTGCTTTTTTGAGGTGTCATAAAAAAAATTTTTTAAAATAAAAATCAACAGTTCGTACGGTACTTAGTTCTCTAATACTGATAATAATAAAATTTATAAATGGATATGCAAAAATATTTACTGAATTTAACAAAAAAAATCATAAAATATGTGGTGCGTTAACGCACCATTGGGACAAAATGGGTTAAAGTAAGGTTAGGTTAGGAAATAAATACAGATTGGAAATAAATTTGGTTTTCTCATGCGAGGAAAAAGGAGGAAATTGGAACAGTAATAACGGATGAACGGGATGGCCATAAATTTTGATCCACTATCCTATCGTCGTAAAATTCTCGTAAAAAAATCGATTGTGGTAAAGTGTGTACGAAGTCAATTGAAACCGTATAAAAAAACTAAAAACCTGCAAAAACCGTCGGCATCTCTTTATTGTACATGGGTGGAGGGTAAATAGAAATGCTTGTCATAAGAAAATGTTACACTTTTTTGAAAATTGTATTAATTTTTATTATTTTTTGTTTATTAGATAGGCTATTTTTGTTAATTTCGCCAATAACATATTTTTGAAATATTATATCAGTTTTAGATATAAAGTCTAAATATCTAAATTTATTGGGTTTAGTTTTAAAGTTAACCCATACTACATATATTGAAATACATTATTGCTCAGCAAGGACCAACGAAGGTATGAACATATCCTTGCCAGGATGAGGGAATGGGACAGGTTAGATTAGCGAGGGGCAAGGATATTATATAGTAAAAAAATAAAATTAAAGTTTCTTCTAAAATAAAAATAAAAATGTAAGTTTCTTAACCAAAGCAAAGAATTAGTACCACAAAAATAAATATTTGTTTAGATAAAACATAAATAAAAACAAAATTAAAATATGTCTCTAGAATAAAGTAACTTAAATTAAAATTTCTTGTCAAATAAATATATTCCAAGAAATGTAACAATAAAAAAGTAAACTTCATACCTAGTATAATAGCTAAATATTTTGTTCCGAAAATATATGTATATTAAAAAAGTTAAATGCTAAAAGTTGACGCGTCCGATTCTTCACTTTCTGAAGAGGAATCTTTACCGGTTGAATTATAATCGGCGCAATGGGGGTAGTGTTGGATATTGATTTTCTTTATTAATTACATGCTGAACGCAATTTTTCCATAAATCAGTATTGTCGAGGTCATTTATTACTTCTCTTATATGATCAATTACTACCGCGCTTAACGTTGGAGAGTCATTACATTTTCGCAAACGATCTTTTAAAGTTGCCCAAACCATCTCGATAGGATTAAATATGCAATAGTACGGAGGTAAGCGCAAAAGTGTATGACCGTGTATATTGGATAAGTTTCAATAACATATTCCTTTTTGAAATTCTGTTATTTTATTCTTTTCAGTAATTCGCGCTTTATTGGAACTTTTACAGGAATTTCCATATTTTTTTCTCTCATGAATTTTAAAATGTCTTCCTTTCTTGTACTGATGTTTGGTATTTTATTTAATATTCGCGAGTGATAAGAAGCATTATCTAATACAATTACCGATTTAGGCGGAATATTTGGTAAAAGCTGTTCTGAAAACCATTTTTCGAATAGATCGGCTGTCATATCTTCATGATAGTCTGCAGAAGACTGCGATATTTTTTTGGCCGACAAGAGCAACGCATTAGGTACAAACCCGTTTTCACTTCCCGCATGAAGTATGATAACGCGTTTTCCTCTAGAACACGGAGTATTTAAAACACAATTATTTGAACCGTCTACCCAGCCATACTGAACAACATCATGCGTGTCAAACCACGTCTCATCTAGATACACTATATGCCTGTTTAGTTTACGATATTCTCTGATTTTTTCCAAATAACCTACCCGAAGTGCTACTATACGTCGCGATTCCATAATTACCATACGACTGTCAAGTTTTTTATGTTTAAAACCTCATTCTAATAAAACATTTCGTAGTGTATCTAAAGAACTATAATTATAATTAGGATAATCGCTTAATTTTTCTCGAATCATTTTTAATGTAGGAACTATATTTTTTTCATACATATTATAAATTATACGCCGTATTACATTTTTGGTAGCATCATCAATATTTTTTAATTTCATATTTTTCCTTTTCCTATTTGTACCGTGATCTATAACATCTCCTTTTTAATTACACAATAAACTGTTGATTTTGATATTTTAGTTAATTCGTTAATACGTTCTATTATTTCTTTCTACATTTTTCATGATTTTCGCTTTTTAAACGCTCATATATATTTAAAATAATGCGTTGAATTTGTACGTGTAAATCTTTATTTTGAAACTTTAAATTTATTTCGGCTTCTTCGACAATAACAGGTTCAAGTATTTCAGTATTTTCGAGCGTTATTATATTATCCTCTGTTTCAAATGGTCTCCAGAAAGCCATGGTAAATTAGTAAATAATACAATATCTTAAATACCTTTTATATAGTAATAAATATTTACCAATATGAACAATAAGTATAAACTGAACCACACTTGATATTATAATAGGTATTTCTGCACTGCACTGGACCAATGTTATAAAGAACTAGGTTACATCATCGAGTCCACGTTGACTACTGACTGATATAACTCAAACACCCACCGACCAACCGGACTGACGAATATCCTGATCCCAGCCAATCGTCGCCCATCGTCCTCAAACCAAAGCCAATCCCGGCACATCTCACAAATCCACGTTGCCTGCTAAAACCGATTTAATGAGTTTTTTTATACTAGTGGGCCTGTCCGTTTTATTATCTTTAAACACGTGCAGTCGTAGATGGTTCATTCAGGCTGATTACATTACCAGTCTTGGACTCGCCTGAACAATTTCAACTACCATTCGATTCTCGATACCATTACTAAATACATAAGACAAAATATCAAGTTAAGTGCGCACAGTCCTGTGCTTTAACGCTGACCAATTTCAATTGACTTCGTATACACTTTACGCATTGGTGTGTGCTGTAGCTTTGTGCTGTTGGAAATACACTTGAGTGAGCTTATCATTATGTAATTGTTGAATGACGGACTCAACATATGTTAAGATTATATTTACCTATACTATTTAGGCATGCGTTTCATGCATCCGATTTCCGACGATACGATGGTCCGATGGTGCTCGTTGGTCAAAATATTTTGGCGCCAATTTTCATCAGTACATTTTAACAATTCTCCGGCATCATATGAAGTTAAAATAATTTTAATTTTTGTCCCATATCATGCATTTTTTAACCTTATTTTTTCAATAATTTGTATTGTTTTGTCATTTCGTGCATTTTAAATACAGAATGAACCTCGCTATTAGCTCAAAGATGATTAAACTACATTTGCAAAGCAAATAATGTACAAACCAAGATAAAATAATTTTTTCTAAAATTAGTTGAACTTCTTTTCTTCCTCTTCTAATGTCATATTTTAGTGGAGTCCGGATACGAAAATCGGATCTATGTGAATTGCAAAATTTTTTGCTCACAATAATTGAAACTTTTTCGGATATCGGATGCATGGGACGTCCGCCTTATCCTGAAGGTTATACAAAGCATAAGGCCCACGCCCACATGAAGAATTTTAACGAATTTTTGGGAAAACCTGGGAAAATTCGGAAAAATTTTAGTTTTAATAGAACGAGAATTTTTTTAGATAACCAATATATTTTTTTCATATATAAGGACATGGCCAGCAAGTGACTACTTTATTTTATTATGGAAACAAGATAGATTTTACCTTTACGACTGCCAAGCATGCCGCCATTTTCAATGGTACAGGTTAATATTGATCCTTGAACGTTTTCAACAACAAGGGAGATCAGACCATCATCAACGAAGACACGATCTCCAGCTTTTACCACCTTCTGGATATTATCGTAATCTACATAAACAAGGTCTTTAGTTCCTTTCGATTCATACGCTTTGTCCGTTGTAAGTTTAATTGTATCTCCTTTTTTCAGTTCTACTTCTGCCGAACCGCCCTAAAAAATAAATTACACATATACAAGGTGATTCAGAAATAATTATCACCTCCCTGTTTCTCGAGATTAATTACAGATGGCGAGTGTTGTGGTAAAAACTAATGAATTCAGTACTTCAAGGGAACTAGCGACAGATTTGATCGACTCATTTCATTAAATTAGTAAAGTTGTTTTCGCAATGTATGTCCCCCAATTGGCGAATGACAAGTCTGCCATGTGAGTAGCGGGACTGACTAAATTCATTAATGATAAAATGTTTTTTATGATTATAGTCGTCATGAAATGCCTAAAAAAGTTTGTCTGCCACTTGACTTCGTGACAAAATATATCTGCCGATTCAAAAAGTATTGTTACGCCACTAGACCGGTTAGATGAGGAATTGCACGAGAACGGCCGGGAATGTTCTGCAATGTTCTAGACAGTGTGAATGGATGTATAAATAATACGCACGGTGGGCCGAGACTCGGTCTTAAGTTGAAAGTGAACAAGTAAAGAAGAAATAAGAGACTTGTAAGTGTTTAATTGTGATTATAATTAATCTATTGTTGTTAATTATTAATTAGTCAATAAAGTAGTGAGTAAGTGTTACCTGGACTTTCAAACAACAAATCTACGAGTATAGGTGTTTGTGGAGATAGCAAACACGTAACAGTATGTAAGAAAAAAATTGGGTACTTTGACTGAAATCATTAAAGTTGAAATTTATTGCAATGATAGTTCATAGTGTAAACTTTAAGAAAAACGTAATATGCCACTCTTTAATGATTACAGTCAATGACACTATTCTCTTCTACATAGTTGATATGCTCCTGTCGAGTTGTGTCACGCATGTACTCTGACAGACTGCAATTTTTAAAATTTATGGCACACAAATAGCTGAATAATGTTTAATAAAGAGTTAATGAAATCAGCCTGAAATTTCTGTCGCTAACTCCTGAACTATATGTAACTCAATATGTATTGCTATTTGAAAATGTTGTTATTTCAATTTTACCAATTAAGAAACTACAATTTCTTATTTCAATTCCAGCATTTTGCATAAACTTAAAATCCAATTGCCGGCGAAAAACTTAAATTTGCAGGATTGCCACGACCCTAAGAATTTAACTTCGTTGAACAGTTGTCAGATTTTTCAATACTCAAGCAAAAAGAATCTAAATTTTTGGAAGCTTGACATAATACGTTTTTGAGCATAAAATTGGAACAGCTTAAAATTCGAAATACTTTTTGGAATCAATAAAACATTTAGAGATGACATATCATTTAATCATTAATATTGCGCGGTAAAAAAAAATTGGATAAGAATTTTGAGGTGCACCTGTAATCAGGATTTTAGTGAAACAATTTTGTTAAAATCTGGCTCAATTGAAGTCAGCCATAAGTTTTTACAGCAACTCTCCCTCTAAAATTGATCTAGAGAAATAGGGAGGGGGTGTGATCATCTTGTATTAAAATTGTTATAAATATCAGTATTCCTCACTCACTCCTTCTAGTAGTCCAGTACGGATTTCTGGTCCCTTTGTATCTAAAGCAATAGCAAGAGGATAGGTCATGCCAATTTTCTTACTGTACATGTCAACCGCGGTGCGAATATTTTTAATGGTTTCAGCATGATATTCGTGGGAACCATGGGAAAAATTGAGGCGAGCAATGTTCATACCAACTTCCATCATCTTTACTAATGTTTCGGGTTCCTTAGACGCAGGCCCTAAAAAGATGAATTAAAAATTATTTTCCTGAGGAATTGTAGCATACATTAAAATTTTTTGTTGAAAACTGTGTATTTCTGGCTTTACGGCAAATACTAAACATTTATAAATGCATAATCAAAACTGACATTATTTAGAGGCCAAAAACAACACCACCTATAAACAAGGCCTCGGTGTTGCTCCAAGCGAACTTGTTTACATCACACATCATAGACCTAACATTCAACAATCCACCTTGTGTTTAAACAAAACTAGTACAGTTCGTTACAAATGTTATATGTAGGTTTGGTACATCCCAGCTTATTACTGGTTTTTCTTTTTTTTTTCGACAGTTTTCACGTTACAGTGAGTGTTTTTTAATTAAATTGTCAGTGCAGAAGTTCGTAGAACATGCCATACAAGCTTAACAATGAAAGCTTGCAAAAAAAATGGATTTCAGCTATTTCAAGAAAATGATTTACACATTAGGAAGAGCAATTAGTCATTACAGAAATCTCACAATTTCCGAACAGGTCAGATTGTAATCATGCAATTAATGTATGGTATATGGCCTCATCTACTTAATTATAATTAATAAATTATTGGAAGGCAATGAGGCAAAATTTTCGAAAATTCATAATAAGAGATGTTTTATCACTTATTTTCTTTTAAATTATTTCATGCAGAAATACAAATTACATAAGTTAAAAACATTTGTTAAAGATGGGTTTATGCAGACACATTTATAATTTAAGATTTAACATTTAGCATTTAACATATGGGTTATTCTTACAATAAGAGCAATTTCATGTCCCTAAGTTGCCATGGCAAAACAAGTGCCTTTTTAACCTTTTTTTTTTTATTTCATATTTGTTTAGGGGCATATTGGCCCTACTCATACATTCATAATTCAGGATTAAAATATTTTTAAAAATTATAGATTTTACCTTTTTTCATATAAAACATCATTGGCGTGGATGTCCCCGACAGGTTTCCATCTAAATTATTAAACTTTTTCCCGGCCTATAGTCCTGCCCTGGAGAATCCAGTAATAGCCAGTTGTAGATAGCACTTGTTATGAAATGGTAACACATATTTAGACTAAAATATTTAAACCGAACTGAACAAAAAAAATAAACAAATTTGTCCCTGGGTTTTAAAATCACTAGCGTGGATTATATAATATGTCATTAGAAAATCCCACGCACTTCAAATTGGGCAATTGGTAATATTGGCATTAGATAGTCTATAAACCTTTTTAAGGAAATTATAAGATTTAGAGTGGTCAGTTAATATGTAAAGTTAGAAATGTGGTGATGTTCTGTGATTTATGAACGTATGTTTATTGTGTCATTAGCGTGTTAGTGATAATTTTTTTCTATAGAACTTTCATGAAAAATATTTTGCTTAATTGACAATCTGCAGTGAGTACATAGGGTATGTATAGTTTCATTTACCTGCATCAAACCATTTAGTACCCAGAAAAATATTATGTTCATTTCGTCTTTCGTGGATTTTTATTATCGTCATTAGCGTGGATTCTTTGTCCACGCTAATGATATTTTGTAATATTGAACACAAAATTTGGAATTATTTATTGTCTATTTTTTATTAGATGCCTCACAAAAGAATATCAGATGAAGAAAGAAAAAAAAAAAGTAAAAGAGAATGTGAAAAAAGGAGAATGCAAAAAAATTAAGAGTGACCCCTGACAGATGGAAGCTGGAACAAGTAAAAAAGCACAATAGGTACGAATCCGAAAAGCAACAGGGAATTATCAAAAACGTGAAAAATTTATCTGAAAGGGAAATCAGGACAAAGCGAAAAAAATGGAGGGAAAATTCAAAACGTTATAGGCATAAAAACAGTTTTTAGAGAGTCTGCAAAGTAATACACCACCTTTAAGTGATGAGGAGCAAGATGAGGAAAATGGGCAGCTGGCAGTGGCAAACATGGACACTCCATCTACCAGTACTAGAGCTGCTAATAGTATACAGGGATCCTGTCGACAAAAAATACGCGGCAGGAAGCTAATGATTGGAAATCGAGCAAAATGTTATAGGCAACTAAAAAAGATAGAATGCGAAAATGCAAAACTGCGTACTAGATTGGAGTATTATAAAAAAAAATTTATAGACTAGAAGCCAAGGCTAAGGTTGAATTGACACCGAATACAAAAGTAAATATAATGCTAAAAAATCACAGTACCTCAAGATGTCAAAAGAAAGTTACTTTTTAGCAAGGTTATTAATCAAGAGCTTTCTACAAATTTTAAAACATTGAAAGATGATAAATCGAAACAAGTTTTTACGAAAGTCGTTAAAGGGAATTTTCTGAAAAAATATAGACTTCTCAAAGAGGCATGTGGTTTTCTTCCCTATAAGCTATACAGGTCAAACAAAACAAGAACTGATACATTAAACATATGTCCATAAAAAAGTGAACAAATTTACTGAAACAAGGAAAACGGTGGCTAAATTTTTTTAAACGACGTGAATGCTCGCCAATGTCTTGGAAAAAAAGATACATTAACCAAACATGGCATCAAAAAACAAGAAAAGATATTTGAATAACTCTGTAAAAGTTCTTTTCCAGGACTTTAAGAAACATCATCCTGTTAACATTTCATATGCAACCTTTTGCAAACTGGGTTGTTCCACCGAAGACTTCGGAACGTGACACGTGCTTATGCACATTACATGAGAATGTAAGCATGTTAGTAGCATCTTTAAATAAGAAACAAATTTTAACTGAAAAAACCATCGATGATATTCTACTAAATTTCTGTTACGGCACAAAAGCAATGAAGAATGCCTTAACCATGGTTAAGTTCCATGTAGATTTTTCTGAAAGTTATGCCTGCAAGTACGCAAAGGAAGCTCAGTCAGTTCATTTTGGCGCTTAAAGGAAGCAAGTAACTTTGCATACGGGGGATGATGTATTACATAGAACAAAAACAAGAATTTTGTACAGTCTCAAGTTCACTTCGACACGATCCATCAGCGATAATGGCTCACCTGCAACCAATTTGAACACACTACCTAAATCAATTTCAGCAAGATTTTCAGGATAAAATCACTACTTTACATTTTCTATCAGATTCCTCTGCAACTCAATACAGAAACAAAAAGCTTTTCTATTTTTTACAAAACGTTTTACCCAAGTTGTTCCCCAATATAATCAAAATATCCTGGAATTATTTGGAAGCAGATCATGGCAAGGAAGCACCAGATGGCATTGGAGCCACTCTCAAAAGATGTGCGGATCAATTAGTCGCATTTAACCAAGATTTAAATACATTTGATCTGTTCACAAATGTTATAAAAGAGAACATTAACAGTTTATTAATTGAATCAGTTGATCGACAAGTACTAAAAGAAACTGGAATTTTGTGTAAACTTGAATTGCCACCAGTGCCTGTTTCAAATAGACTTTTTGAAGTGCCAAACTCTGAGGAAGTTGATAAAATATGTTTGCTTTATTGAAACCATTTTTTGTATTGCTAAATGTGTTTTTATTTTAAAAATAAATATATTGAAAAAATACATATTGTCATTAGCATGGCATTTTGGTCATTAGCGTGGACATGAATTTTTGAAAAATATACAAAAATAAGATATTGAGCTCTACTATTATTACTACCATAATTTATGCTTATTTATTATAGGATTTTTTTCCACATTTTCTGAAATGCTTTTCTCTAAATTTGTGATATGCTAAATTGCTCCTATTGCAAGAATAACCCATATATGAATTAATGTCTCATAACGTAATGAATCAATTTATGCAGCACATTTGTCATTTAGCATTTTACATTGAAGGGTTGGCCAACTTTTAACTTTTAGATTAAATGTTAAATGCAAATCATATTGTGCATGCATAAACATGTGAGGTTAGGTTACAAATCCCTAAAGGTTGCTATATCCACCTCCTGGTAAAGTTATCGAACAGATAAATTTAAGAATAAAATTGTTAAACCAATAAAATAATAGTTACTATTTATCTATTTTTGCAGAACAGTTATTCCATACGAGAATATACTTCACTGTGATAAGTTTAAGTAATAAATTGTGCATAAATGCATATTGACATTCTTAAATCTCCCATTTGAATGCTAAATGTTAAATCTTAAATGATAAATGTTAAATGTGTCTGCAAAATCCACCTTAAATCATATAAAAAAAATTATATTAAATTTGATAAAATTATTGTTTAAATATTCCATGAGATATACTTTCTAATATTATGTAAATATTGAATAAATCACAGCACACCATAACAAGTTGTCATTACTCTATTACGTACTGACAACATTGCATATGAACAGGTTGTAACAATGTGACTTTTAAGTGGCAACAAAACAAACAATATAATACTTCATCCCCTTTTATTATAGATCCATGATTTTTACTATACTTATGGTAAATCACTCCGGCTCAGCTGGACTTGCAGGCCTTGCTTATAGATGGTGTCAGAATACCCCATTGTATTTTGAACAATTTTAGAAACATTGTTTACAAGTGTTAATTTAATATGTTTATTTACTAACAGTGTTATTTTGTTATTCTGATAACTGGCAAATTATAATGAAATTGTTAGTAACCATGTGTACATAGTAATATTTCAATAGCAATTAGTAATTTAAATAATTTGCAACATTAACATAAACAAAGATCATATCTTATCTATCATGTAAACAACACCTTAAGGACCACATACATTTTAATGATGCTAAACACAACCTTACCAATAGTACAAATGATGCCCGAAAGACGAACATATGAAGCTCTTGACTGGATATCGAGAGCGCAGATGTGATCTAATTGAGTAGCTGCATCAGCTGCTTGAAGTTGGTATGGTAAAACGGATGCCATCTGAAAACAGAACCACAATTTTAGGAGCACGAAAAAAACTAAACTAAAGCAACAAATTACTTTCAATATATCCGGTACTTTATGGTCATTGATTGTAACCCAGACCATTTTTATTCTTTCAAATTTAAAACCTCTCTTAACGACATTAAAGCAAATTTTGCCTATTTGTATACATGATGTGCCCTTGCATAACAGCCCCCCACTACTAAGTAGTAGTTTTCCCCCCACCAACAGCATATGCTTCTAATTTTAAAATGTTTTTTTAGTAGTACTTGAAATGAAAATAGGACTGTTTCTGTTAATATTGATTTAGGAAACAAGGAAGATGAAGCCTTATTTTTTACTGTTATATTGCAGTGTTGTTTCAGTAGTGTGAAATTCACTATGTAAAGCACTGCTATAAATAAACTGATTGTATAAAATCTAGGTGTAAGTATTTTTAGCTCTTTTAACGTTTTTTTATGAAATATTAAATGTTGGATATAATCAATAGTATTTCATCAATAAAAAAATACAGTAGTTGGTATTACCTAAATAATATCTGTTTTACATAATGTATATATGTAGAAATAAAAACATGAATGTGTTTTTTTACTTTGTAAAATATCAAATGTTATAATACATACAAATAAATAAGTGCATGTCTAATATACCTTTAATAACTAATAACTTTTATTAATGCTAATTATTAAAGGTATATATATAATAATTACTAAAAAAAAAGGAGTTAAACTGTTAACAACTTTGTAATTTATGGAAAACAATGCATCATAAACATTTTTTTTAATTTAAGAGGCTGACAGTAAATACTTTGTAATATTAAGTGCAATCGTTCAAGTCCCTTTTTTTGAAAGTATAGTATTCAAGTTTAGTACATCATAGTATTTTTGCAATATAAAAAAAATTAGTAACGAACATTTTATTTTAATCATTATTACAAAGAGTGGAAAACATGGAACTGCACATTCTATAAACCAAGATGCAGAGGCCTATTCTTACAAAATGTGGGACAAATTTTAAAAAATCCTATCATTTGACACCATTATTATAGTACATATTTTTGCATTGTTTTAGGCTCCAGCATATATCTATAAACATACAAAACAACAAAAGTCTGATTGCACTGTAGGCTTCTGGTAGTTTTATATCTTCTAACTATATTTCTTACACTATACCGAGATAACTCTAATCAATTTGCAATTTCCGAGTTTGATTTCCCAGAATTAAAAAATTTAACAATAAGTGAGCGAATTTTGTCATCAATAATCTTTCCTCTGCCCATTTTAAAGAACACAACTACCTTGAAGCTGTATAAAATGCATTCTGACAGCTGTCAGAGTATTAGCAATTGTCGCGGCGTCTGTTTTCCAAGGCCATCTTTGCATTATAGGCTTACTTTGTAACTAAATAAAAATGGGTTGATGTCGCCATATTTGGAACATCTTTTGCTTCTTTGTTACAAATTTGAATAGGGAACAATAAAGTTGGCATTTTCTACTACATATTATTAAATATGCCCGGTTAATTAATTTTGGACCTTAAAACAGCATGTAGTATTTATTATTTTTTGATCCTGCGCAAAAAAACTAAGATATCAATCCGTGGGCCAACTGAAGTGGGAAGGGGCTCGTATTATTTTTCATTACTATCGATTCCCCAAGTTTCTGCACTTAAAGTGGAATCACCCCTCTATAGTACATCATATATTTGGGCTACTGCTTATTCAGTGCATATTTGAAGGCTTTTCAATTGTATAATTCACATAAAATTGTTTTTATTTTTGTGTATATTTTTAGCTTATTGGTCATTTCATTTTCATTACATAACAAATGATTCAATAAAAATGTATTTTTTAAAGTTAACTCTGATTTTACACAAGAGGCTGTTGGCAAATTTACGGTATCAAAATTAATTTTTTATTGTTACCTATACCTAGTAATGAACATTTGAAACATTTAGATAAGTATGACGATTTGCCCAAATATCCAAAATTTTCTATTTCTACTATAGAAAACAATAAAATTCTACATTTTATTCATGGTAATTCTGTTACGATGATAAAATTAATCTGCATTGTTTTACTAAATCAGATGTTTATAATCAATACATCTATCATGACTGGTACTTTTCCCACAATGTGGAAACAGTCAAAAATCATACCTTTATGAAAAAAATCTAATCCTTCAGAAATATCGCATATCAGTCGAATAAGCATTCCTCCCACCCCCATTCCCACCTTATCGAAAGTTCATGAATTGATTTTAAAAGCAAATTTCTTGTTTCGTGTTTAATCAAAATAATATTTCAACGGCGCAGGCAAGTTTTAGGCCACTACATAGTACGACAACCACTATGCTACACATTAGCGATAAACTCTTCAAAGCAACAGATAGTGGAGAAATTAGTTATCTTGTTTTATTATATTATAGTGTCATTCGACACACTGGATCACAACGTTCTTTGTAAGATACTCCTCTTTTATGGTTTCAATGCTAACTTCGTTGCACTAATTAATAGCTCTACTTAACTGGCCGCCAACAAAATTTGGTGTTATATAATAACGTGTCAAATCCCCTGCCTGTTATATATGGAATTTCACAAAGCTCTAGTCTTGGAACTCCGCTCCTTTCTATTTACATATCTGACTTTCATACAACTCTAAAATTTTGCACCATTCACCACTATGCTGATGATTCACAGGTAATCACTAGTATTCATCAAATTTAGCCAATGAAACTCCGAACAAAGATTTAGAGTCACTTTTAAATATCTCTGTAGCACACAAACTGAAATTAAATTCAAACAAAACAGGGCTAATAGTTTTTGGTACGAAAATACTGAGAAATCAAATAAAACCACTACTTAAAGCACATATTATTGAAGTTCCAATCAGCATTTTGGAATGCTGCAAAAACCTACGCTTATGGTTAAATGGAGGTTTGAGATTTATTAAACATGTTAATAACTTATGCCAATCTTCCTACTTGATTTTAAAGCAACTTTTTTCACATAAAGATGTAATGAGTACTCTAAAACTCCGTCTATGTAACAGCTTAATTATATCTAAGCTCTCATACTCTGATAGCATTTATGGGCCAGCTCTTTTAAATACCGAGGCTTCAAAGAAATCAAAACTCTTGTTATAGATTTTTCTTTGGGATAAGGCAATATGACTGTATATATTTGTCACAATTAAGTTGAAAAGCAGTTTTTACTGAACTTCGCGATTTCCTACTTTTGTAATTTTTTGTATTTGTATTAATTAATGCGAAATAAAGACATTTATTTATTTTTTTCCTTCGGTTTCCCGACGCTGGACAATCCTTCCGTGGCTTCCGACGCCTCACGGGAGTCGCGCCAGCACATTAACCACAGCCACTTATTATTATTATTATTATTATTATTATTATAGTGTAATTATTGTGTAATAATTTTCAAGGGAATTTTATTACTTTGAGTTTGGCAAAATTGCTTTTTTCTACTTTTTTGATATACAGGGTGTCTCTAGAGCACGCATTTTTAGAGTTTTTACTACTGTTTAAATATGATTATCTGAATAAAAAAAATGCAACATGCAAAAAATGAAAAAATTGGCAACTTTACGTTTTTTGGCATGACAAATAAGAATTTGCAACTAATTTTAACATTGCTCATAGAGGGCGCTAGTTATATTTTACCGCTTTAATAAATCGAGACATACTTTTTGCCTGTAGAATCATGGGAAAATGATCAAAAACCTGAAAGTGACTCCTGTTTAATTTCAATATCTCTGTTAGTTACAAGATATTAATTTGCTCTTAAAACTAATATTAAATTAGGATTCTGTGTCTGTGCTATTTCTGTTAATTTTGTATGTTAGGGATTAAAAATTGGAATTTTTTAAGAGTAAATATTTCGAGAAGGGATAAAAATATTGAAATTAAACAAGAGCCACTTTTTTATGAAAAGGATGCGCCTTCAAATTTTTGAATCATTTTACCCATAATTCTACAGGCTAAAAAAGTTCTTCGAATTATCAAAGCAGTAGAGTATAACTAGCAACGTTAAATTAGTTCCAAATTCGTATTTGTCATGCCAAAAAACATAAAGCTGCCAAGTTTCAAGTTGGTACTATATGAAAACTTTCAAAATTATTGAGAAACTGCAAAATAAAATTCTAACTTTGAACATCATGGTTTCTGGTATCTCCAGTTTTGAGATTTCCCATTCTTAATGAGTCACCCTGTATAAAACCTAATCTACAACTTGCACTGAATACTCTCAATTGTAATTCTCTAAAGATTCACGATATAAATATCACATATTTACGAGGTCCGAAATTAAACATCAACAAAATGTTTTCATTAGGTTCTGATACCTTTCTATTTTTATTTTTCTTTTTCTGATGTTAATGAATGAAATAATAATTATGCAATATCTGTAACTATATTTATAGCAAAAACATAAGTGATGATATAATATACTCGTCATATAAAGATAATATAGTCATTTAATTTACTTATCCAATTTTTATTTATTTACATTTCTTTTCATAAATAATGATATTTTGAAAACAAATTAATAATATACTAGCAAAAAGTCATCGACATCAGTATCCAGTTACTTTATATTTTGATTTAACTAAAGCCTTTGACACTGTCGACCATAATCTATGTCTGCAAAAACTTGATCATATGGCATACGTGGCATTACTAATAACTGGGCTGCATCATATCTACAGAAAATAATGCAGGTTGTGGACAAATTTAAATCCAATTCAAGGGAAGTTGCAGCAGAAGTACCTCAAGGCCCAATTCTGGGTTATTTATTCTTTATTATTTTTATCAACGATTTACTATATTCATGTACTTCCTCATACAAAAAAATAATCTATACTAATGACACTAATTAAGAGATTAAGAGATTAGGGTTTTACTTTAACGAACTAACGATTTTACGAATTATTTATTTTCAATGTATTTTATGTACATAAAAAAAAACAATTTGATTAATTGGCGATAATCTATGTAATAGATACCAGGATTATCAGACGTCATCAAGTTCATGATGGATGGCATAGGAAATATTATTAGAGGGTTCACGGAACCATGCTATATTTTTAACAAGTCCTACATTGAAAACAATTTACTAAAATATTTTCAAAACATGTTTATATCCTTATATGTCTTGTACTTTTAAGGTTTTGTATTTTATATTTGACTATAATTCCTTACGGTTAGGTTAAAATCAATTAATACATCTGGTCTAACGCCACAGTCACAGACCACATCCTAAGTGGTAAAACCTTATGAGTACATACATATACAAAGAAAGATTTTACTTTATAAAAGCACAAATGCAAAAGCAGACCACATACTATGTATAAACCGCAAGCACTACTAATTTTTTAAAATATATTCACATATTTTGAATATTAAAATGAAAACATTTATATAATGACATAATTCAGCTGTATAATAGCAAATTATCATTTATAAGACGGTCTTTAACATTTAAATTAAATTTTGCAAACCATTTTGATTTGATACAAATATATAATAAAAATTAAGACTTCTATAAAAACAACAAAATTACTTACGATTAAAATATTCCAATTACTAAATATTAACTGACAAATGAATTAAACTAGTCCTATTTTCAACATAATTATCAATTTAAAATCCTACACAATTATCTATCATTATGACAAATATTTTATTTCAATTGTTTTAACTTAAAATTTTGCAGTTTTCCTATATTAATCAGTATCACTCAGATTTAAATATAAAGGGTGCAAGTAAAATGCTTTAAAATTATTCAATAGATAGTTTTGATTCAGAGAACTTTAAAAGAAAATAATGAAAAATGGAATACCCTCATGCACGTTATGTTCAAAGCCAGGTAGACCCAGCTGACTCTCAACTAAAAGGGAAAATGGGTAGAAACCCTGATATCCACTTTCCACAAAAATGTTCAGATTTGATACGTTCATACCATAAATGCACTCGAGGTGAAAAATAAAAAAAAAGCTAACTTTTGCCTACCAGATGTTATTTCAATTATACACAGTACATTAGAGATGAACCGGATACACGGTAATGCTCATTACCCGATCTATTAGGTAATTTTCCCATTCCCAGAACCGGTATTACTACTAATACCCAGGACCTGGCCGGTATTGCAAAAAAGGGGTATCGTTTAATTTCCACTACTTTCTACTTATTCTTTTTTTTTGTAACTTGAATAGTTTCTTTTGCTTCGATATTAACAAAACAATTTAAGTTTATAAAAAAATTTGTACTGTAATATTTAAAAAAAAAAAAGTTTTTTTAACAATGACTTGCCTAACGCAATAACAATTGAGATTATTTTTTGCAGGAAGAATGAAGTAAATAGATGAAGTATTTTTTTAAATTTATTATTTTTCATCGAACATGTAAGTAAATATATACATATTGTTTTCTGATATGAATAAGATAAAAATCAGGTTGATTAATAACTAAAAATCTATTGGGTTTTAGCACGTGAATTCCTGAAAACAAATCAGAGATAAATATATAAAAATAACCTTGAAATACAGCTGTTAATTTACATAACGTAGAAACATTTACTGATATATTTTTAAAATACCTAACTACATATTTATGTGCACAATATTTGTTAATATACCTAGGTACTAGTTATAATACCAGATAAGACATGGGATATTTCTAATACTACTAAAATATAGAAATGAATAAATAATAAATGTATGATAAACAGCAATTATTACAAAATTGTTTCAATATTATGCAATTTAGGGAGATTCTACTAAAGAAATAACAATATGTTTAGCAACGTATATACAAAATTACAATATACTTAATAAAATTACTTTTACAAAATTCCTGATACCCTATGTTGGATTAAAGTTATTACAAGAAGTCTCGGTAATTCTTTACAACAGCCAGTTCTATATTTTTCGTGTTTTTTTTTGTACACACGCGTAAAGTGTCTCTATAGAAGACATTTGCTGCAAAGGAAATGTTACGCAAATGTATTTCGTATTTTCACACTGTTTTGGGGCAAGGAAATAAGTGCTTGTGTCATGTTATCATTCACATAATAGATAAATGTCAGACTTGAATAGAATAAATTAAAGGGCAAGGGAAAGATATTTGCAATATCGTATTTTCGTACTGTTTTAGAGCAAGGGAAATATGTAGATGGTAATAGTTAATTGTACCGGCGCTGTCAACCCATAAGGAGTAATATAAAGCAGATATAGAATGTATATGTTTAAGTTAAACGCCATATGAGGAGGGTTATCGTAAATTCCACCAAACGCATTGAAAAATTTTATTTTTTTTTTGTGGCATTTCCCATCATAAGCGCAACATATAATTATGTGAGATGTATTCCTAACATGACGGAGCATCGTACTGTGTATTTGTTTTTTTCGTCAGACAGAAGTGGCTGTTGTAAAGAATGACCAAAGTCTCTCTGAACACAGTATCAGTGATACAGTATGTGAATTTTAATAACAGCCATCGAGTTTATTAATACTTGCCCGATCTGACCCTGAAATAAAATGGATATACCTAGTCCTTAGCATGTCCTTATCGTTATATGAAATCTAGTTAATAACTACAAACTAATTAAAGCCAATGGTTAGCGAATAATAATAACTGATTAGAATTAAATAGCAATTATACATAAATCTAGTAATTACCCATAAAACTAGAGCAAACGTTAGTTAATTTGGATTCTGATCATTTAATAGTTGGAAACACTTCACTTCAAAAAATGTCTAGGCGATAGATATCCTTAAATGATGAGTAAATTTATGTAAATTTAATTTAAAGTAATATCACCAGTAAAAATAATTTTAACGCAGTTTTCTTACCAGTAGGTCCTAAAAAAGCTTACAAAATAAATAGGTACTTGTTAAAAATGTTATTTTAAAACTTCGAAAATTTATATTACTTCTTGTCTTATTGGATCATTATTTAAATAAGAGTAGGTAAATATGAAGAGGATAGGGCGTGATTTTTGACAATCTATCCATGAATATTATTTCGTTTTTATTTGTATTTACATGTAGTAAATAGTTAGGTACCATAAATAAAAACTGTAATTTGCAACATACCTTCAATGTACTTAAAACTGTAGTATAGATTGATGAGGATAAAAGTATATTTCTTAAGTACAAAATATTAACTTTTCACACCCGGTGCAGACGAGAAATGTCTAGAGGACATTAAAGGTTAAATTTTACTTACTACACTACTCACTAAATTCGACATAGACTACAGTTTCAGATAATTCCATAGTTTTTGCAGTCGATTATCGAGTGCAATTTTATCTCTTTTTTAATCTTATAGACTTTCATTAGCAGTATCTCACTTTACGTGCTCAGAGTAAAGTAGAAATGAACATACCTTTAGCGGGCTGCGTTCAGATAACACAGCGTAAATATAATCTTTTAGTGCTAGATTAATGAATTAATGATTAATTTCATTATACAATTTATGAACTGAGATGTAATTTATTACTTTATGGTCAATATTTTAGTTATAGGATACAGAATAATATAATTTTAGAAGTATGATATATAGACAGTTTCAATATTTTTGCAATTGATAATAATCCGTTTCAACATTTTTGTGATAATTTTTTTTGTGAAAATTTAAAATTCTGCAGTGCGATCATAGGTCGAAATATTTTAAGACATATTGCGTCAATTTTCTGATAATTTTGATGAACAATTTTTTAGCTGACTATTTATTAATAATTATTTTTTTTTTAAATCGGCGAATTTTGTAGAATGTATAAATCGAT
This sequence comes from Rhamnusium bicolor, assembly GCA_029963845.1. Classification (NCBI taxonomy): domain Eukaryota; kingdom Metazoa; phylum Arthropoda; class Insecta; order Coleoptera; family Cerambycidae; genus Rhamnusium; species Rhamnusium bicolor. Next base: position 18,629 of record JANEYF010002189.1, on the reverse strand, counting down.
TTACTTTTCCTTTCTCATTAAATATTCCTCTCAACACCCACAACAAATAATCGTATTCTTCTCAATTGCAACAGTTTTAAGTATTGAATGAATACCGTCTATTATAAGACATGTTTGTTTTAAATTCGTCGATTGAATAAATTATTAAGATGGGGTTACATTTTTAGATGTTGATATCAAATACCTACAATACAAAAAATTTGTTTTACAAGAAAAAAAAAGAGATTTGCTTAAACAGAACTTTAATTAGTTTGGTTGTTTCTAAGATATCTGAGGAAATTAAAAAAAATTTATTTCTGTCTTTCGGCGATATTTAACTTGTTTTATTTTTAAAGCAAAAATTAAATATATAAAAAAGCGATATTCTAAGAGACGCAGGGTTGGAAAAAATCATTATTTCAAAAAGAGAAAATCAAAAATCAATGATTTTTATTTAAAAAACTAAAAAATAAATCAGTTTCTTTTTGATTTTTTCGATTTTATTTCAGTTTTACTCAAATTTTTTGAAAACAAATAGGTACGATTTATCCAACGGCGGTTAGTGGGTCAAGAGATAGGGAGGTCAATTAGAAAAGTTTACTGTATTAGCTACCTTTTTAAAAGTGATTTAAATTCCAAGTCGATCCTCCTGTCTTTTTGAGATGCAAAGTGGTCAATTACTTTTTCATTAAAGTCTTTTATCTTCTTTATTATAATGCCCTTTCTATGGTAAGCATAGCTAAAGAAGATAACCTTTCCTGACCCATGGTATTTCTTAAAAATGTCTTTATTCTTTTTAAGGTGGAAAAACAACGTTCACTTTCGACGGTAGTCATAGGGAGAGTACACAAGATTTTTAACAGTTTGACACTTTCAGAAAAAGTATTGCACAAATTATTGTTAATAAAAACCTGTAATAAAGCAACTGCACCTTCACTATATTTGAAAAATCTTCTCGGCTATATAATACTTCTATTTCAGTTTTAAGTGTCAAATGATTTATGACTGGATACTCCGTTTTAACTAATTTAAACATATCTTGAGGAAAGCTTTTTTTATAATCTTTAAATCGATCTGCGTGAAATAATTGAGACACTGCTAAATGATTACTGAAGCCAAACCTGTTTTTGATCTCAGATGTAATTATATCACAAACTTCTAATGAAATTCTCCTTTTGATTCTTCCGTTTTACATCTCTCTGGGCAGACTGCATGGATGTCTCCTCCAAACAGTTATTCAAAATTTTATTTCTGTCTTCTGTCTTCAATTTTACTATTAAAAACGCCAATACACTTATTTACTGTTATGACATCGATATTACATTTTTCTAATTGATTGAACAATATATCACAATGAGGCATAACTAAATGAAAAAATTTAACCAGTAAAGAAAATGTTCATTTTGTAAGTAGTTTTTTAAACCAATAGCTTGGTTTAGAGTTTTGTTTTCTGATTCATTATCAATGATTTCTTCTAAACAATCTAATAATTCTGTTCGATAGGTATAAAGTTTCTATGCACTTTGTATTAAAATTCCATCGTGTTGGAGCCGCTTTAGGTAATCTCACCTTAATAACATTATCTAACACGGCTGTTCTTTTTGGTGATTTTCCAAAGAATGAAGAAAAGCTATGTAAATTATCAAAATAAAAATTTATGCTTTTATCCTGACTTGATGCTTTTTGTGAAATTAAATTTAATTGATGAGCGTAACAATGAATAAAATTTGCTGAAGGATAACTTATTATAATTAAAAATACCTATTAACTTCTTTTTCTTATCAAGAGATGTTTGCTTTATCATCATATTAGGTTCTGGACGCCACCACCTTTGAATTTCACTCGGTCTTCATAACCCAACTTATGTCCATCTTTGAGTTTTAATATATTTAATAGCAAACACCAAAAACACTGTTTTACTTAATTTCACGACAAGTAGAGATTTACTAATAAAATGTTCACAAATAAAAACATTAAAAACAACGCGACACAATTTACCGACCAACGCGTACCTAGTCAGCATTAAGACTGCTGACTGGCGACTGTTCTACTAAACTTCGTGCGTTACCGTGTCAGGGTCGTCAGAGAGATTGTCCCCGCCAGTGTTTTCTGTCTCTTTTGCTTTCTGACGATTCGCGCATAAGTCTATTTCACTTTAATTCGTTGTAAATTCGGTCCGTAGCTAGCTTTGAGGACACGTTGTGGATTGACCCAAGATTTTTAAATTCTATAAATGAATAATGTAATGAATATGAATGTAGAGGCTCGGTGGGGATACGAAATCCTGCGATCTAGATATTTGAATAGTATTGTGCATAGAATGAACTAGAAATTTTAATACATTTTTTAAGAATATTAAAAATATATATATTATATATTGTTAAACTTCAGAAAATGAATAGCTCTATTTTTTTATTTGTACGTGGGAGGTCATTGACCAAATGACCCTATAGAAGAACCGCCAGTGGATTTATTCATACACTATTTTTGTACTCTCTAACTACCAATTTGCACATATAAATTATTCTCGTCACTGGAAAAACTGTCTATGCGTGGTCTATATTTCATACAAACAATAAAAATCAGCATTTTACTGTTCTGACAAGCTTAGCGGTTGGTTTCATTAATTTCATAGATGCCGAGGCGACACGCGACGGTCGCTTTCAATTGGCGATACTTTTATTGCAGGAATTTTCCTATTATAAATTGTCTGCATAATAGAATATAAAAGGGAGGATAGTTCGTAAGGTGCTTCATTTGACAAATTGTAATTAAAAGTGAACAACTGAAGTGTAAAATAAAAATGAGCGGAAGGAAGAAAGTCGAAATTTGGGATTATTTTTATAAAAGAAAAACAGAAAAGGAAAAACCGGTAGCAGAGCGGTGTGTAAAAATTGCAAAAGAAATGCAAGGACTTGTTCAAAGATTAAAAGACCATCATGAAAAGTGCAAGATCAAGACATTACCCGTAGATACACACGTCGCTGAACCAAGTAATGAAGTTGATTTAAACTACAGGTATTCTAAATCTAAATAATTATTTATTTTATTTAAGAGGATCTCTCGCCAACCATAAAACTAAGCATTGAAAATCAAAACATAGTGTGTTAATATAGGATAAACTTGTGTGACATGGTTTAAGCGTAAACAGGGTCCCAAAATGATGGTTTTTGAGTTTTTTGTCGATTTTAAAAATGTATTTTCTCGTCTTCTATTAAAATATAGAATAATTTGGGGTTGAGGAAAAGTCTTTATTAAATTAGGCTATCGCAGGCATTAAAAAAAAATGAAAAAATAAAAAATTGTTTTTACTTCTTTTTTTTTTTAATTGTACCACTTTTGGATCCAGATTCACGAAATAGATTTTGTTTTTTAATTTGATTGGCAAATACAAGGGAAAAGTTGTTATAAGCTATGATGTGAGGTTTCCGTTAGACTCTGTGTATTCATATTTTGGATTTGTCGATCTGTCTGAAAAGAAGTCAAAATCCATAGTTACTGGACAGTATCACAGACCACAGTATCAATTTTTGTTCCACAAATACAAATAAACGAGTATTATAAAGAAAACTATACAGTGTTTCACTTGAAATGTTAACAACCCAATAACTTTTTTATTTTGGTTGAATTTCAAAATTTTTTTCTTCATACGTAGCTTTTAACGCTATTTTAAATGGTCTAACAACATTTTAGCCTAGTTAAAATAGTAGCCTTGTGATCAAAGAATAAAGCGAAAAATTTAAAAAACATATTAGGGATTTTTTTTGAAAAAGGTTTATTGAGAAATCTGGTTCGGAATCACCTTAAAATCCCAATTTTCAAGTTTGGTTAAATATAAAGGTCACCTCAAAAAAATCAGCAGTAAAATTAATTTCAATGTTATTATCACGATTGCCATGATTTATTAATAATACAAATTATCATGAGATTAAATTAAAATTAAAATATAGGTGATATTTATTGTTTAAATAATTTAATTATGGCTGCAGAAAGGCTAATTACTCTTTTTAGTGAACTTTTTTTAACCAAACTTGGGAATAGGAGTTTAAGATAATTCCGAACAACTTTTCCCAATAAACTTTTTCGAAAAAAAATCCCTAATATATTTTTTTAATTTCTTCACGTTATTTTTGATCACAATAGGCTACTATTTTAATTAGGTTAAAATGTTGGTTAAAAGAGCGTTAAAAGCTACATATTATAAAGAAAAAAATTGTTTGAAATTCAACTAAAAATAAAAAAGTTGTTGCTTCGTCTGCAAGTTTGTCAACATCTACTGATTCATTAGTTATTCCTAAAATAAGGAAAACAGACGCACTAACTAATTTACAGAACTTTGTTCTTCGAACACCTGCAAATAAAAATCAAGAAATCGACAAACAAATCTCAAAAGCTGTATTTGCAACTAATAGTAGCTTTAGGTGTATGGATAATCCGCAAGTGAAAAGGCGATCGATTTATTAAGACCTGGTTATAGACCGCCTTCAGGAAAAACAATATCTGCAATCCTTTTACAACAAATTTATGAAGAAGAAAAAACAAAATGTTTAGGAAGTTTTTTGGACAAAGCGTAAACATATCTATCAATGGTTGGTCTAATGTTCACAATGAGCCTGTAGTTTGTGCCACAATAACCACTGAAGATGGACACGCATTCTTATATGAAACAATAGACACATCTGGAAATCCTCACACAAGCGATTATTTAACTGAGATTGCTTACAATTTAATTTTGTCTTGTAAATCTAAATACAACTGTAATGTGAAATCGTTTGTAACTGATAATGCAGCGAATATGGCACTTATGAGAAGAATGATATAAGATAAATTAAACGATAATGTTAGAGTCATAAACTTATGGATGCTCAGCTCACCTTCTTGAACTTACTCTGCAAAGATTTAGAAATAGAGGATATCAAAGAACATATTACACAAATTATTAAGTATTTCGAAATAATAATCTGGCTAAAGCAAAATTCAAGCAGGCCGATGGAAGAATATTAGTGCTTCCGAGTGACGTGAGATGGAATAGTATGGCAGATTGTTTAGAAATATATGTAAGTCGATGGGAGAAATTATTAAAACTATGTGATGAGAATAAAAAAGAAATAGACTCAACAATATACCAAAAAGTTTCAAACATTGTTCTGAAACGAGTAGCTGAAAGAGATTACCTAAACATCTTAAAACCTATAGCTGTGGGACTTGATAAATTACAGAAAAAAATGCTTTCCCTATCTGACGTAGTAGAAGTATGGAAGGAATTAGAAAGAACATTTAAGGAAGAATTAGAATTACCCTTGTCTCACCTACATATTTTTTAAAAACGATATGAACAGGAATTTACACTGTATCATTTTCAGATTACATTTTGGATGTAACTAAAACCAAATTTAAATTGACGACCGCAGAAAGAGATCAAGCGTTAAATACCATGCAAGAAATGTATGAAAATAGTGGTTTACAACCACTCATTATAAAGCTTCAAGCAAAACGGAACCGTTTGCAGCAGTTATGTTTGAAGAGGTAATATACAATGTTAGTGCCTTACAGTGGTGGGTTTCACAAAAAGACATCCCTGATATTGAGAAACTTTTCCCTATACTGAAGAAATTTTTATGTGCTGTCTCTTCATCAGCTTCGGTGGAAAGAGTATTTTCTACATTTGGGCTCGTTCACTCCAATTTACGAAATAAATTAGGAGTGGAGAAAGCAGGACAATTAGGGTTTCTATACAAATTTTATAACGAAAATCAATGTTAATTGTTTTAGAAACTACCTGTTTTGTACTAAAATGTTTCTTATTTATCAAGAATGTTAATGGTTGGTTTATATTTTGTAATAAATAGTATTTTTATTTTCAGAATTTTCTTTTGATTTGAAATCACTTAATTAAAATCATGGATTTAAATCATTATTTAAATCAAACGATTTAAATTGGGTGAACACTGTAGAGTGACTTATTTTCAAGTGAGATAAAAGTTTAAATAATATATAAATAGTAAAAACAATACTAACAAAACATTCTCAGAAATAAATGGCTGTTTTCATTTATAAATATTTTAATTTTTTTGGAAAATAGATTTACGTTATGAATTTTTTTAAACGAAAGTGGTAGGAGGTTGTATAATTTTCGGCCATAGTAGGTAACAAATCTTTGAGTTATAGTGCGGGTTATTTGCGGAATATTTATATTTTGATTTGCTATATTACGCATATGATAATTATGATGATAATTAATATTAAATAATGTTTTATTTTTATAAGTGAACATAAGAACTGCTTTCACATACAACAGGTTGATATCAAACACATCGAATTCTTTAAAAAGTTGTCGAGAAGAATATAACATATTTTTTTTATGATTTCTTTTATTAAATATTTTTGAGATATTTTTAATAATGCTAAATTGGTAGGGTAAGCACTCCCCCATATTGCTATACCACATCTCAAAGTGGACTCAGCCAAAGCAAAGTACAATGTTCTATGAACATACAATATGAACAATAAATTTTAAAATATAAGGATAACATAGTTTAATAAGGTTGATACCAATATAATCAGAACCAGGCAACGAATTTTTTATATTTTTAATAACATTATGGACATCTTCAGAAGAAACAAGAATGAAATTGAAAGCTGAGTTACAAATTTTATTTGTATCATAATAATTAATCATATTATCATGAGTAGCGTATTTTGTGATATATTATCCAAGAAAAAATTATTCACTATGTTTGGGTCCGACAGGCCTGATGGTAAAGAAGATTTTTTTATTACTAGATAATATGTTGTAGCTTTAAGTTCGGTACACAGATCTTTGGAATTTTTATTTCTAGCTACATAGCTAAAGTATGCTCGTTTTTCTCTTGATAGGGCATGATTTGTGACATTACGGATTTGTTTATAATATTCCCATTTAGGTTGAGAAGGAGATTTTTTATATTCTTTTTTTTAGTTATACGTACAGTTTTTTAATGGGACATGCTTGTAAAAGTTTTTAATAAATTTGAATTTAAAAACTCCACCTTATTATCAACAGAATATAAATAAAACATTTTAGTGGTAACTGTTGTAAGTCTTGATAATCTATGAAAAGATTAAATTAATTTAATAAGCTTCTTGGAGAAGTATCTTAGTAATTACGTCTATAGCAGTTTTCTATACATCTATACTCAGGTGTAAATTAATTAGGTAGATATATTCATTGATGTACACTCAAATAATGTACAAGTGTGTATATACATATGTATTATATATATTTATATATAATATGATGTACATCAACATATTTTTTAATGGAACCGCTGTATATTTCTCCATTCATGGATTCTGCTTCAAGAGATGCCAAATATGTATCATACTTAGGGTTTAAAATTGCTAATTTCGAAGTAAAATAATAAAATAAACACGTTATTAATTTTTGAAGTAGGGTAGTTTTTGTTTTATCATTATCGTCTTTGACAGTGATTCACTTAATAATACTTTACCCCAGTAGTGGTTTCTCAATCATTGTTGTCGTGATTTAGTATGGTATGTAATTTATTTAATACTAAATATCCAGAACGACCCATAATTCAATCGACATTGAGTAAAATTGAAAAAAAAATTTGAGAGTGGTACGGTGGAAGATTTATCCAAGACAGGTCGCCCAGGTGTTGACAATGATACAAAATTAAATATTTTACTGGTTGTTGAAGAAAATCCCCAATACCAGCGTTCGCCTGATTAGTCGCGATTATGTTACTAAAACGTCAGTACATACAGTATTAAAATTGGAAAATAGCATCCCTTTAAGATCTAGCTTATGGAAGAACTAAGTGATGATAATCCAGATAGGAGGATACAATTTTGTGAAACAATGATGAATATGTGCAATGGTGATCCTCTTCTGACAAAAAATATTATTTTCTCCGATGAATGAACTTTCAAATTAAATGGTAAAGTGAATCGTCAGAATTGTAGATACTGGGCATGAAAAAACCCACGATGGTTGCGGGAGCAGTACACACACAGTATCCACAAGATGTAAATGTGTGGGCGGGAATAGAAGAAATAGAATCACTGGACTCGACGGAACTGTAAACGGACCGACATATCCAATTTTTAATAGGTTATCTGATCCCAACATTATTAAATTTATTCCCCAGTAGAATTAATCCTGAAATGTTGACAAAAGCCTGCGGTATCAACAGGATGGTGGGAATGGGGAGGCGTTCGCATTATGCAGCAGACGTTCGAGGGTATCTTGAGCAAATATTTCTGAATAGGTGGATTGGTAGACGTGGATCTATCGAAGGTCACCGGGCCTCAATCCATTAGATTATTTTCTGTGAGGCCATTTAAAAAACTTTGTTTATAAAACAAAACCAGAAAACAGTGTTGAATTAAAAGAGTGAATTAGAACAAAAAAAACAACATTTCTCAAGAAACTATAAACAAGGTTCAGCAACACTTTAATAATCGTTTAGAGTACTGTCAGCTACAACAAGGAGTACAGTTCGAACATTTAACAGAAATTATATTTATTATTAACTAACCGTTAGTTCTATTATTTGTTCAAACAAAACATGGAAAATTAGCAAATTCTTATATTCAAAATGGCCGTATCTTTCAACTTATCAATTTTAGATACAAAGTGTGAGAAATTTTTGGAATCAGCCGTTGATACAGATCGAAAAATGGACACACTGTATATCTTATATGTACATTATATATACATATATAAACAAAATTATACCTTTAACGGGAACGTCTTTTTTATTCATTCAGAACATATACACTTTATATTAATTAATAATATACATACAGAAGAAGTTTTCGAACTACAAACATATATTTTAGGAATATGCGTAGAATCTTATAAAAATCTATTGAGACATATATTCATTAGGGATTCATTACTGCCCATTCATATGATATACGTGAGAATATACGTATACATATTATTTACGACATACAGATTTGTACATATATGGTAGTTAGAGGACATAGCACTGTTGCATCGTATACACCCAGTCTACCTAATTCAGAATATTATTTTCAAATTATTGATTCCATAAAAATGATATGTTGGTTGTGATTGTTGCCATATGTTCTAAACTTTTTTGCCATAAAAACAAATGAAAATTATCAATTTTCGCATTTCTTTCTCATAAATGTAAAAGTATTTTGTAATTAAATTTCGTTACCTCCAAAATATGATGGCTCCGTTATGAAAATTTTATTCTTCTACTAATAACAACGAAGATATTTTGACTGATTTACTTCTTAAAAAGAAAAACGTTTGTTTATACTGGGTGATTCAAATTACACCGAACATGTTTTAGGGCAGATGCCTTTATCTTCTCAATTAAAGACAGTATCTCCCTGGGCCCATTTTTATGGGCAAGCTGATGAAAGAATTGTTGGTAATATACGAAAAAAATATAGGAATGCGCATACTTTCAATAATCAATTGTGCACTTAACGGTGTTCGCTAGAGCTGACTTTGTTTAACCCTGGCATTTATTATATTTACCTATGTTATATTTTAATAATTTTATCTGTATGTGTAGGATATTTTTTGAGAATTTTACATTACAAAATTAAATGCCGTCCAAACCGTAGAAGATCTCATTGGGTCATTGGTAGATTCAATTTGGTACACCTACCTCAATCTAGATCCACCAGGGACCGAAATATTTAATAGCAAGAACAATAGTCACTAAAAATCGTTTGTAAATTATTCTGACAATATAATCTTATAAGATTTATTATGTTTAGGGTGCGACTCGTTGACGACGTAGATAATTTAAATAATGAGTACTTACCTGGATAGATCCTCTCCCTCTATTGCTTTCATTATGATTTAATCCGAAATAGTTTACGCAACATTCAAGCAGCACGCTCGCCGGCAGACTGACCGATTTGACATTTTAGATTTGATTAACCAGAGGTTAAAAGATTATTTATCGTAACTACACGCATATGAGATATTTTTCTATATCCTTATTTATTTTTTCACTATTATTTAATTTGATACTTCAATGTTATGTGTTCTAACCATAAAGGTCAATTATCTTGATAGAAATGTGCGTGTATTCGAGTAGAAAACATAGGGAAAAGTTTGATAAATTGAAACAAAATTGCAGTCTACATGGTTTAAGAACATGAATCTGTTTTTTAAATTTACTTATTGTATTTAATTTCAAGAGAGCCATATGTTAAAAGTTAAATCACAACAATATCTGCTGGCGTAAGAAAATGCATACATGATGAAAATTTTAAAAGAATTATGAAAAGTAATTCAACAATTTGATTTATCTTTCCAGTCCTGGTTTAATTAATTACTTTTTTTGAGCATTTCATATTTTCTTTAAATAACTGTTTATTTTGCTATGTGGTTCAATTTTTTCTTTTGTGTAATATTTTGGTCGGCTCTAGCGAGCTTAGGAAAGTCCTTTTACAAGTTTAAATCAACTTCCAAGTGTTAAACGAAATAGACCTAATAGTTATATATACATAATAGCTGTGTATATGAACATGTCGTAAAAAAGAATACAATTTTCGGTAATTTCCTATAAGTCCCAGCATTCTCCAGTGGAATTATTCCGGATTGTAGGAAAGTCTTAACGATTGCAGTTGCATCAAAATTATTTTTTAAATTTGCGGAGTCGCCGGGCACGGATAACGGTAATTCTCGCAAAATGACACGACGGCCACCGACCTCCAGTTGTTGATCAAGACATATAGGGTGTGATTGGTATTAAGAGAGGTTGTGTTAACATAAGAATAAATCAAAGGAAACATAAAAATGAAAATAAAACATATTACTTAAAACAAAATAACTTTCACCCAATCAAAACATAATAAACATTTGCATAATTTTACCATCAATACATTACGAGGAGAGGATAACAATTCATAAAAGGAAAATAAAGGAAATCTAAAGACCAAAATAAAACATACTATCTATAACAAAATAATCACCATTCAGTGCTATATACAAAAGTACGCAGCACCATCAATACATTGCCAGGGAGAGAGATACTTAGACCACAGTTAACTAGCTGGACCTTCCTGGCAAGAGACGAAAGAACTACATACTAACTTACCTACATTTATCCGACAGTTGCTCTGGAGGTTCTGCTAGGCCTGCCAACGCTTCCCTCGTGGATGAAGAGGGAGGCTATGGCGGCCTATCTGAGAATGCGGGATTCTGGGAGCTGGCAGTGTTCAGGCAGAGCTGAAGGTCACGCAGCAATTGCTGGACTGACGGAGAGGGAAATCCCTCTCTATGTCCTGAAGGTGAGAGAAGCGAAAGATCAGCTAAAGTTGGAAAGGAATTACACTCTCACTCTTCCTAGTAGGGAGGGTGGAGTGAAGGAAGAATTGACTTCCGCCCGTACTCTCTGGTGTGTTACACAGACGGATCTCGGCTGGCCACTAGACCGTCTTCCGGGGCGGGAATATATCTGGAAGGCAAAGAAGTACAGGAGAGCTTTGCTCTAGGCTCGTACACCACGGTCTTCCAGGCAGAGGTTTACGCCATCCTAGCGGTGGCAGGTAGGGCTGATATTAGGAATGGGGCGGAACAGATAAAATACATCTGCTCCGACAGCCAGGCTGCTCTAAAGGCGGTGTGCTCCCCAGGACGAGATCAGCTCTCGTCCAGGAGTGTGGAGATGCCCTAGAAGAGCTGGCCGGGCATAAGCAGGTGAGACTGGTATGGGTCCCGGGACATATGGGAGTTCCAGGCAACGAGAAGGCCGATGAATTGGCTAGACTCGGAGCCGAGAACCCTGTCACGGGCCTGAGCCTATGTTAGGTATTTCAAGAAGGCCGGTCACAACGGCCCTCAATGAGTGGGCCCACGAAACACTGAGGACGCACTGGAGGACCAACAGGGCCTGCAGGCAAACCCGAGATTTTGTGACGGGGCCGAACAAATCGAGATCGGCCTGGTTGCTGGGACGGAGTCGTAAAACTCTGATTCTCTTAATCGGTGTTCTGACAGGCCACTGCAGACTTAAGAGGCATCTATCATTGATAGGTATTGAGGAAGACCCTACATGTCCAGGATGCAGGAGTGATGAAGAGACATCTTACCACTTCCCTGGGACAGTGTGAAGCGTTTGGGCGCCTGAGACACAGTATCTTCGGTTCTGAGGCGCTTCTAAGGGAGAGAGATAAGCTCCCTCGCAATGAGTGACATCCTGACCTTCATCAGAAGGTCGGAAAGATTCGATGAGGGAGCAAGAGAAGCACATGGCTGAGGGGACAGCTGGGGGTTGGTAAAAAGGGCCCGTCTGTGGCCTACTTGCCCAGGCGTCAGCCTCCCCCACCATTACCATTACCATTACCTACATTTATTAATATAGTTCCTATTTCACCTCTATGGTTTGCCCCTTCTTATTGATTAATATATACAGGGTGTCTCACCAGGGAACTGCATGATCGATATAGGGAAAAGTACGCACCAGAAAATTTTGAAAATTTACTAATGGCAGTGTGGAGAATCCAACTAAAATAATTACAAGCATCTGGCATTTCCGGTTATGCCGGAAGTCGATACCAACTTGCTTCTTTTAAATGGAATACCCTATACATTTTAGGGTTTTAGAAAGAAGCATAAAATTCTGAGTCAAAAATATGTAGGATACCCTATGCCAAACCCAGTTTCAGAGATATTTGACATTTTAAAAATTTTTGACAGGTGTAATGGTTTACAATAACCTTTATAACTTTCTTCGTGTAAAAGATACTCATTTGCTTGGAGGTGTCTCCTGTCAAAATTTGTATAAATTGTCAAGTATCTCTGAAACGGCTGGGTTTAGCATAGGGCATATTCTTGACTCCGAATTTTATGTTCTTTTCGAAAACCTAAAATATTCCATTTAAAATAAGCAAGTTGGTATCAACTTCCGGTATAACCGGAAGTGCCAGAGGCTTGCAATTATTTTAGTTGGATTGGCCACACTGCCATTAGTAATTCCCTAAACTTTCAAAATTTTCTGGTGCGTACTTTTCCCTAAATCGATCGATGCAATTCCTGGTGAGTGTATAGTCAGCATTTATCACAAACATAACATAACATAAAACATAAAACCACACCACATAAATTAGACAACCACCAAACCAAAGCCGAAGCTGCTCGGACAGGGGTTAAACATTTGGAAAGAAAAAAAGCAGACACAACCAAATCGTTCGATTTTGCCAGAATCTAAACCGGGATTTGAACCCGGGAATCCAGCTACGTTTGTCACTTAACGCCAGATTGCCAAACTACCAAATTAAATTATTTTATTGCCTATTGGTACAAGTCTAACTTATCTAGGGCTATTTCATTGTATAATATATAACACTCTGACCTACTGCGGTACCGAGCTCGGTATCGTAATGGGATCTAAATACTTATTTTTAAACACTCGGAAATCCAAAAAGCCTCGATCTCAAAAGAAAACGATAAATTATATACATTACATTTTGAGATATTGTTTGACGAGATAATTTTTTATGCTTGATTTACCAGTCAAGAAATGGATATTTTCTTTGTTACAATGCAATGTTGACATATTTATGTAGTTTCAAGTTATCTTTAGTTATTATTAAAAATAAATATGCTTTTCAAAATACTATATACAAATGAAATGAGTCAGTCATGTGGTTTTCACATATATATTGCTTTTTTACTTGTTTGTCTTTTTGCCAGAATTGTAGAAAGTAGTGTACTTAATTTTTTATTTTTACTTTTTTTCTTAAGAAAAAATTTTTCTCCAAAAAGAACGAGTTATAATGTTTGCACCTTTTTAAATAGAAAAAGATAACTAACTTTTTTAATTCACGCAGAAAGAGAAATCTATACATTTAAATAAAATAGATAAATCTCATAAAAGCACTATTCTGTATAACAAGTTCATCATTTTAATTAACGCAGAGAGAGAAATCTATACATTTAAGTAAAATAGATAAATCTCATAAAAGCACTATTCTGTATTATATCACAAGTTTATCTAATTTTCTGTCTATACATCACATTTAGTGCGCTTATTACGTAACAGGTGGAGCTAACAGCATTAAAATACATTTCTAGACGACACTGTCGTAACTGGTAACTTTGCTGGCTATACCAAATTCGGAAATGACAAAAATCTGTAGGAAAATATACAGCAGTTTCTTTTTAATTTTGAACGTGGTCATCTTACTGAACTCAAATGACAACTATAATGATGGATTTATCAAGAAATCGTAGATCTACCTTTTCATGTCATATTTTTGTTATATCAAAGGATTAAATTTGATACAAATACAAGTATCATTATGGCACATAAAGTTTGGTTGTTCTTGCTGCAATAACAAGAGCAAGAAGTTGGTGTGCAAGAAACAAGATAAGACTGGCATATGCAAGAGCAAGAAAGAACTTTGCAAGAGGAAAGATTTCTAGTTTTATGTAGATTGTATATATGTACATATATATAAAGACATAAATGTTCCAAAACACCGATTTTAACGCTTCTGGGGCTGGAATGTGTAAAAATATACTATAGTACAAATAATAATTTTAGACATTATATTTCTGTTTAATGTTCTGGTGCAAATGTATATATGAGCGCTAAATGAGTTATTTTCAGTAGATGATTAGATGATTAGACGATAGCCTAACTTTTGCCAATTAAAATATCTGGCGTGGCCAGCACATAACTTTCTTATACCAGTTATATATCATCCAGAGCTAAAAAAATCATTTTATTTAATTCTTTACTTATCTCAATAAATTTTAATAGCGTACCTTGAAATGTTTTATTAAAATTTTTAAATAATTAATTAATTAATTATCAGCGTCATTCGATACTGTCAATAATAATTCATGTCATATCATATTTTAATAGTTTTTCTTATTGACATTGACATTTTTGTAACTAAATTAGACATTTCAAATGTCAAACTTTTAAATTTAACCTAACTCCATTTTATGAGAACAATTGTGTAAACCATTTTAGTTTACATTAGCTTTATGTAAGTACTTGGAAAATATATTTTATTGGCTTGATATAGTAAACACAATTTATCTTTAATCAAGAATATATTTTTTTGTAAAGGCAAATACAAAAAGTTTGGGTTCTGTAGACCTCCTTTCAGCTGGCCAATTTTGCTCATCACTGAATATATCATTGTCTATGGCCTTTAGAAATTTGAAAGTTTATCCCAAAAACTGTGGCTGCTATCGATATACTACAGACATGCCGACAGATTTTTTACATTAAGTTGTGTTTTTTAATTATAATTCGTCGAGATTCGTCCAGAAATGCAAAAAAAAAATGTTATAATTTTTTCCGAAATTGTACCTTTTTTTCTTACATTCATTATGTCTCTTCTGGTGGAACCATATGCACCAAATTTAATGTGTCACCTAAAATGTTGTAGAAAATTTTAACTGCCAAACATTAGTATTTTTTGAGTTATTGCAGACACGCACACATGCATGCACGCGCCTGCGTACGCACCCGCGCATGCACACCTACGCACGTACGCAAGCAAGCACGCATCCGCACTCACGAACGCGCCCACCCGCGCACGCACGCACATCAATCTTAACGTTATTCATTATTTGCATATTTTGCTGTTTCTCCTCACGGTGGCAAGGCTGCAGTTTTTCTGACACGGTCTTTTGAAAAGGCCATCTATCAAATTCTCCGAGGTACCAGGTCGCCAATTTTCCTGCGGCTTCTCCATTACTGCGACATTTATCCTCTAAGGGCTGCGCTGATGACAGTTACTCTGAATATGGTCCACTCTGCCACACTTATAACAGCGCATGCCTCCTCCACTCTGTCTCCACTACTTTACTGTTGGTTTTGTCTCTGCTGGAGATTCGAGTTTATCAGTAGTTGCATGGTCTTTTGTACTTCAGACATTACCTCTTGAATGTTGGGCTCATGACAGTTCCTCTTAATATGGTCCAATTTGTCACACTTATAACAGCTGATACCTCCAATCGGGCTATCATTATTTTGTTATTCTCGTCTCGTTTGGGAATTTATCTTTGTCAGTAGTTGTGCGTACAACTTTTTAAGTCGGTTAATACGACTTGCATGCTTTTCTCTGCCGGGGTCTCTTCCACAGCCATGGCTTGCACTCTTGGTCTGATTGTGTGGTATCCTCATAGACAGCCTCAATCTCAAGTGTATGTACTAGGGCCTCACTATTTCGCTTGTGCCTGGCAAATTTAAGGATTCATCTAAATTCCTGGTCCCCTATTTCAGCAATAAATGCACCAACTGCTAACTGATGCTGAAACTCCATTGATACATCAGAATATACTAGATTGGCTAATCTCTGTACCGCAGCCTCGAACTCCTGGAGGCTTTCTCCACCTCGTTGTCTGCGTGATTTGAGCTTAGCCTGATAGACTTGGGCAAGATGTTGGTCGCATATCTTAGTTCAAACGCTGCCTCCAGAATGCTAAAGTTTTGTTACTGTGAGGCAATAATTGTTTGGAGCAGGTCTAATGCTTGGCCACTTAGTGCTAATACGAATACTGCTGCTTTTTCCTCATCGTTCCAGTTATTTGACGTGCAGCAGCCTCAAATTGTCTCTTATGAGTTGACCATGGACATTGACCGTCGAAGGAAGGTGGTTGTAATCTAGTACCAGACGACAGTACCAATTGACCTTCTCTCTTAATTGTTGTTTCAACAGGGCTATCTCTCTTTCAACTTCACTGACATTTCCTTTAACTTCAGTTAGTTTTCCCTCAAACTTTTCTCTAAATTCTTTGATTTCTCCTTTAACTTCCATGACTTCAGCCCGTAAATCTTCCCTCAATTGTTCAGTGACCGAGAACATGACCTGATGCTGTCCTCCTAATTTTCTCATTTTTCCTGACGTTCTCTTTTCTGCTCTTCTTTTTCTTTCTGACGTATTCTCTTTTGTTCTTTTTTCTTCCTGACGCATTCTCCTTGTTCTTCGTTTTCTTCCTGACGTATTCTCTATTGTTCTTCTTTTTCTTCCTGACGTCTTCTCTTCTGTTCTTCTTTTTCTTTTTGTCGTCTGCTTTCTTGACCGTTCATCCGTTCTAATAACGCTGTTAGCAAGTCTTGTGATTGTTTCTCCGCCATACTTATTGTTATTGGCATTAACTTACGACACGTAAATCAGTTCAAAATAAAGTTTACTACATTACAATGTCCATAAAATGTATCTATCGCATCTATTTTATTAATGGAATGTTCCAGAGAAACATCGAAAGCCTTATTTAGAGTTTAAACTAATTTTGTGTTGACGAAATTCACTTATCTTAACTAATTGTGCAATGGAATGTTCGAGGGCTTCCACAAAATCTCACTATTAAGTCTTGCTTTTGAGTCTACAATCCGTTCCTGTTAACACAGTTTACGTATCTTTTGTGGTTTCCAAATCGAATAGAATTTTTACGAAAAGTCAGTTATAGTAATGTTTTTAAGTATAACACATTCCCGTCGTCACAATTCACGTATTTCCTGTAGTTTCCAAATAGAATGTTGTAGAATTTTCCCAGAAATTGCACTAATAGTTCTTTTTCTCAGTCCACAACACGTTATTAACTAGCGGTACTCGTGTATTTGCAGCTATTTCTAAATCGAATGTTCTAGAAACTTTCGAAAATCCACTTTAAAGTCACTATCAGCCCAGAAATAGTATTCCAAACACTATCCAGTAGCTTAACTATCCGTGTTTCCACTAATTTTTAAAAACAACACTGAAGAACCTTTTCGAATATTCCAGATATTTCTCTTCCAATCCACTTCCGACACTAAATTGTTACGTGTTTGATCCATACAAACACCTATACTCATAGATTCGTTGATTGAAAGTCCAGGTATCACTGTCTTAACTATAATCACAATTGAACACAAGTCTTTTTCTTATTTCTTCTTTTCTCGTTCACGTTAAACTTAAGACTGAGACTCGGCCCACCGTGCATCTTATTTATACATCCATTCACACGGTCTAGAATATTCCAGATTCCCGGCCCTTCTCGTACAATTCCAGTTTCATTTAACCAATCTACAGTCCAGTGGCATAACAATATCAATCAAAATATCGAGGTCAAAATTTTGTTCAATGAATTCAAAGAGAGTAAATTGTTTTAAATTTAATATAAACTCTTAATAAGCAGTGATGGAACGTATGCAACGAAGTAATCCAGTATTTGCCTGGCATGATACATGCAGAATGGTTTCAATTTACCCATAATTGTAGGAATTATAGAAAAATTAACTTTTTTTGCATTTGTATTGAGAACCATATGCCTCTGTAAAGTAAACTTTAGTATAAAGAGAAACGTATAAAAATAAATATTTTTCAGTTTGTGACAATAAAGAGTAACGAAAAACATAAACTGTAGCAAATAGTTGAGGGTACATATGGAAATGAAGTGTATGGCGCTATCTTTCACTCAATAGTGTTTCTTTGCTAGAGATATGCAGACAAATATTTACAGTAGGTGGTAATAAAAATCTCTGTCTTGAGCACATTGTCGCTTAGAATCCTTTGGTTTTCGTCGACGCGACGATTTGTCGAATGTGTTTCATTTGTACGCACTGATGAGATACAAAAAGCTAAATTCTTAGTGCCGAGAGTTCCTCAGCTAGCAAAAACAAGAAATAAGCAGGAGTTGTTAGCAAGAC